>JAFLJL010003074.1:0-60000 GCA_018398815.1 Conus ventricosus | reverse complement strand
GAGAATGATGTAGACAATATAATAAAAGATCATAGTGAACTATTTAACGAAGCAATCAAAGTGATGAACATTGACTGTAGTGATTCAGAAAAAGCTAAAATGCTGGCGGGCGTTATTGTAAGGTTAACATGTCTTGAAGTGTTGCAACGCTTAGGTGAAGAATAAAAAGCGCGTTTTACTTACTTTTATATACATTTATTTTTTTGATTTACGTAAAATTTTGGCTTTAAAAATGACGACCACAAGTAAATCCGGGGACGGAAAACTATATACGATGGAAGAAATATTCAGTAGTGACAAACAAATAAGCGATATGTTTAGTGAAGTTGACATGGACATCATTAACCCTACAAACGTTCATGAAAGCGTAGCACATGCTATCTCTAAAATTTCCAGAGTCTCTTCAACGCGAACCACCAGTAAAAGTGCTGTTAGCAGTTCTGATTGATTATATAACGCCTGATGATACTAACATGCCAGTCTGGGTTTCAACAAGGCAGAAAGAAGTAATCAGCTATCATGACTTTAACTCTGGCTGGGCTGACTACATGCTTACACAGTTTAACC
Organism: Conus ventricosus; assembly: GCA_018398815.1. NCBI lineage: Eukaryota > Metazoa > Mollusca > Gastropoda > Neogastropoda > Conidae > Conus > Conus ventricosus. The sequence goes on along the minus strand of JAFLJL010003074.1, from coordinate 59,433 downwards.
ATGCAAGTGAGGAGGCAAAGTTAAGGGGTTCTGGCTGGTCTGAAGGGACAGTCCTTGAAATAAGATAAGACAAACAAAGTTCTATCCTATAGTCGGCAATTCTTACCTTCCTCTTCCAAAGAGTTAGAGTTAAAACGAGCAGTCTTAAACATACATAATTCTGACAACATGTGTTTTATGTGGTGGTTGTAGCTCACTTACATCCTGTTAAAAATCATGCAAACAGAGTTTCCAATTATGAAGCATATAAGCAAGAGCTGAACTTTGATAACATAGCCTTTCCTGTAAGTATAGAAAGTATATCTCAGTTTGAAGAGCAAAACAAACCAATCACTGTAAACATATATCACATGGTCTGTAGAAGCCAATCTATGTACTCTAAGGGTTTCTTCCCAACGCCCCTACTTTAGGCGAATTCACTTGACAAACATGTAGACTTGATACTGTTTACAGATAGTACAAAGAGTCATTATGTATTATCAGAACAATAAGCAGCTTTTGAATATACATCAAGGCTAATCTAAACAGTTTTCTTTCGAGGGTCATCTGGTCTATCACCCCTGATAGATGCTCCTTCCATTTGTCCACATACATGCAACTCATGAAAAGAGTTTTATTGCTGTGATCACTCCACCAAGGAGGGTCTAAGTTAGTTTTAAGTAGTTCACTGCAGTATGGCAATACGGTGGTATTGCTGTACATTTAATGTTTGAACTGTACAAGGTCCAATTACAGAATTTCGTTACTTTAAAGTCCATCTAGAGTGCTTTTCTTACTGCGTTCTTTGTTAGTTAGGAGATTGAGACACCATAACTTCACCTTGCTCACTGCTACCTTTTTTGTAGTTACGGATCAAAATCTCACGCTTAGCTTAAGAATAATTTGTTTAGAGTAATGAAACAACTTACGCAATACAGTTCAAATGGAATAACCTTTGTTTGCAAGAAGGCATAATAGTATCTATTGACTTTCTAGACACAGACGCTTTGGCCGTTTCTTCACATCTGGTTGGATATTAACCGGGATCTATTGAGTTGACGAAGGAAGCGCACCGTCGCTGACGAATGGGGTGGAGTGGAATTTTTTCAGAGAGCAGAGAACATGTATCTTCATGCTAGGTTGATCCTGAAATGGAAGCCACTTTTCATAACCTACGTGGCGACTGATTTAAGGCATTTTTCTTCAAGCAGGAACATTTCGAAATAGAGGTCGCTAATTCCTTTGTCCATAAGATTTTTCAGATAAGTAATGCTTTGTTACGTCCTGCAATTGTTTAACTGTTCTTTTGACCTGCCCATTTTCTTACCCTGATCAGCATGTTTTATTAACATGCATATCGCTACATACATTGCAACAATGCACAAAAGATATGGCTTTGGACCATCATTGAGTTGACGTATAGAGTTTGTCATTATGAATAAGAGCATAACTCAGTGGGTTCTGGACAGGTAATTGATTGAATTCCTTGTAAAGGCGCTTTCTTTTATCAGTAGAGCAGACTTAACGATCTGACTTGTAATCCGCTCAAGATGCCTCGGTACTTTGTTAATGTAGAGAAAATTACGATTATTCACCTATCATTACTTGGCCAACTTTGGTTTTTAGTTAATGATCAAAGATCAAATTCAGCATAGCTCAAAGAATCATTGTTGCCAGGTACTGTTTAACCTGTCACTACATCCAAAGGGATACCTTTGTTTGCCGGTTAACGGAATATCCTATTTCTTCCTTTTGACAGCGTTTGCGCCCTTTTTCCAAGCTGGAAGTTGGTTAAAACATTAATTTTTATGCCTTGAGTTTGCTGGGGGGGATTTGGGCCCATGACATTGTTGTATTTGGGGTTTTTCCCGCTAAGGGTGTGGATAAGATGATTAATTAAATGAATATAACAAAACAAATTAACCGATTGTATCACCCCCAAACTAATTTGAAAGCTACAAAAAAATGGAAGCGGAACCCGTCAGCCAAATTTCCGCCCAGGTTACTTTACCCACCGCATTCGCCAGAGTAAGCTGCCAAAAATCCCCGTGCATTACCAAATTTTTTTTCCAAACTTCCTATGGGCAAAGTATTTTCCGGAAATTGTAAACCCATGTTTTGGGGTTGTAGTAACTGCTTTTTTTAAACCCCGGGTAAACACTTGAGGGGGCCTTAGTTTTGGGGGGTTTTTTGGGGGTTTCCCAATTTTTTAACACCGTGGGAAACCCGGGTGTCAAAATTAAAAAAAACGTGGCCGTTTTTATTTGTCACCTGCTAAATTTTTGCCAACTTAAATTGAGTGTTGGAAATCTACTAAGGTTTTTTTTGGACATTCCTTTGGAGTTGTGATTTCATGCAGGGCCCGCGTGGGTTTAAAAAAAGAATTGTTAAAAGTGTTTCTGGGGGGCAAAAGGTTAGGCCACGTTTTTCTGATGTCGGGGTCGGGGGTTTTAGGGTTCCGGGACTCGGCCCCGTTCTAATAAGTTTGGGGTTTTGGGCACTCCCCCGGGCCCTTCGATCCAAAAGGAAGAAGTCTTTTTGTAATTAAATTTTCTTTCATGTGAATGTGTTGATGACCCAGGGGGGGTTTTTTACCCGAAGTACCCTTTTTGCAGGGGAAGGTTTGGGGAAAATCGGTTTGAATTTAAAAATTTTTGAAGTAATTTGGGGGGGAACCTCCTTAAACTTTTATGGGCTTTTTGGAGGTTGCCGCTTGGGTAGAGGGGGGATTTCGAGAAAAGGCCCTTCTGGAAGAACTTGGAGATGTGTTGAATTGGGTTGAAATTGGGCGGGAATGTTGGAAGAATCCGTTAAGGGGGAAACTGGGCTTGGAAATTCAATTTAACGGCACCGGGACGGTGGCCTGGAGGTGCGAGGGGTTTTAAGGTCTTGGGTTCGAAGGGGAAAGGAGGGGGCACTGGCCGGGGGAAACTTGGTTTAATCGCCCTGAATTCCTGTACAAGGGAAACTATTCCAATAATTTTTTCCGGGGCCCCTTTGCTTAAAAATTGGAAATGAACAGAATTTTTAATGAAAAGTTCCCCTTACCCCCCCTTTTTGGTTTTAAATTTTAACCTATGTTTGTGTGAAATTCACTTGGGAATTGCTGGCCCTTACGTAAAACCCCCTTGGGGAATTCTTACGTTTGGGGCTGGCACCACTTGCCCCTTTTTGGGCTCCTTACCTAATGGGTCCTATAAATGTTTGGGAAAAAAATGGGAATGCCATGTTTTGAAGGGGATTCTTTTTTTGGAAACCCCCGGGGAGATCCCTCTGCGTGTAACCGTAGTAAGAAAGGTTTTGGTTCCAATTGTTTGTTTCCCCGGTACAGGAAGGAATCCCCGCAATTTGGGCCCAAGTTGAAAATGACCAAAATTCCCTGTATTTTTTTTGGCATTCCGCAGGTTCTTTTGGAATTTCCCGGGAATCTATCCCTTTTTCCGTGCGACCGTTTCCCAAAAAAAGGGGTTTTGAGGTTTTGTCTGGGGCTGAAATCCAAAGAATGAAACCTTTTTACTATGTTCCATTTGGGTTTCCTTTTTAAGAAGTCCAAAATTTTCCGGTTTGGTTTTTCCGTTTCCTTGGCCAAGTGGGGGGGGCTTTCATATGGACCGGATTCCCAAAAGGGAGGTTTTTGGGTTTTGTTCCAAACCAAAGGGGGATTGGGTGTAGGGCCCCGAAAGGTTTTGCAAAGGGGTTAACGTCCTTTTCCCCAAGGGTATTTTCCGGCTATTTGATTGGTTTCAACTTCTTTTGGGGGTTTCCTTGTTGATTCCCGCGGCAAAGTTAAGACCCATTTCCCGTCTTTCTTGGGACCCGGTTGTCGGGAAAACAGTTTGGCTGTGAAAAGGTGCTTCTACTCTTTGGGTTTTCAACCCATTTTGGGGGTCTTTTGGAGGCAAATTGGTGCCTTTTTGGGTTCAAACTAACCCCGAAGCCCATGAACCCTGCTAGGAAAACGCGTGTTTGATAACTTTGGGGGTGCACCTTCCTCCGGGGTTTAGGATTAATGGCCCACCCAATTTTGGGGGTTCCCTGGGTGTGACCAAAGGGGGAAGTTCCTTTTGAACAAACCCGTGTGTCTAAATTTGGGTCAGGTTTCTAAAAGTGGGGCCGTTTGGCATCTGTGAAGGATGGTTCCCCAATTAGTGTGGCGGGGGCTTGCTCTGCCCATGCCAGTCCGTTGGGGGTTTAAACTTCCCTCTTGGACTTTTTCCATTGACTGGGTTGGGCCCGTCCTTTTTGCCTCAGGGTGCTTTGAGGACGTTCCATGAGTCCCCCTTTGACCCGGGGTTCGCGGGAACTGTTGGGACAAACCCCCTTTTGGGCATTGGGGGCCCGTTTCCATTTGAAGCGGCCCTGGTGTGTTGGGATGGCCGAACGGTCCATTGCCCATTTAATGGGTTAGCGGGGTGCCCCTTTTTTGGGGGAATGGGGGGGATTTCCCCTTTTAACCTGGGGGCCCGGTTTCCGTTTTAAAAGGACTAGTCTATTCCAGCCTTTTTTCCCTTTTTTCTTGGATGCTTTTTGGCTTGCTCCCCCGGTTTTCAGTAGAGTTAATCCAATCTGGCCAAGGCCCGGGGAGGGGTCCCTGACCTTTGGGGTTGGCGCTTTCCATTTGGCCATGGCTTTTTGGGGCCCTGGGCTTGGGGTTGTGGAAGGGGGGTAGGGGGGGGGCGTTCCCCAAATTTTTAATTTTTTGGTTCAAGGCGGTGTTCCCCTTGGGAGGGAAGGGGGGGGGTTCGGTTGTCACGGGGGGTTTTCCTGCTGTTGGGGTGGTTTTGGGGCGGGTCTGCCGCTTTTCCCCTTTCCCGGAAAAGTTGGCTCCCTGGGTTTTTTTTATGTAAATACAATTCTTCCACACTGAAAGGGGCTAATAGAAGTGCGATAAGGGCAAGCCCCCAGTTTAAAAAACACCCGTGAGCTTTCCCCACAAAAGGTTCCGGGAAAACCCCGGTTATATGGCCGGGGGTTCGGGGAAAAAACAGAAGGCATTCAACATTCCGAAAACAAACGGAGGTCCACGGTCCTTTAAAAAAACCCTGATGTGGGGTATTGTTGGGAACATGGGAGGGGAGTGGCTTTTATAAAAAACAAAAAACCCCGTTGCCCCTTTTGGAAATGAAAGCAAAAAGGCAAAACAGCGGAAAAAGGAAGGGCCCTTTGCGGGAAAATCAAAGTCAAACGGTGTAGCTCCCTTGGGTTATGAGGAAGGACTAGGCATGGGGCCATTTCAGGGCAAAGTAAGGGCGAGGACTAAGGATGTGCCATTGCCGGGCACAAGTAAGGTAGAGGACTAGGCTGGCCCATTTGGGCAGGCAACACCAAAGGAAGGAAGGATTGCCCATTGTGGCAGGCAAACAATTACAGGTGGGGAAAGGCATGTCCCTTTTGCACATACCCTCGGAGAAACCCCGCAGTCAATTGTCAAGGGGGAAAACGGAAGAAATGTGCCAGATAAAACCACAGAGGGGGCTCAGATGCCAATAGGGCCAAATTTTAAGGATGGATCCAGGCCCATACAGGTAAGAATTACAGGGTTTAAATGGGATTCCAAATGTACCTATTTGGTTTTAGGGCTTTTAAAAAAAAAACTTGGCTAGATGTTCTTGGTTTTGGGGAAAAAATGGTAAGGGGACAGCGTGTAATTCAGCAGGAAACCTAAAGGAGGAAAAGGTTTCCTTTCAGAACAAACTTTACGGGGGACTCGCTTAGAACCGTGCTCAGACCAGTACAGTGAGATTACAGAAGGAAAAAATTTTTAATAAAAAAACGCCTTAGGGGAAAAATAATCTTAAATTTAAAGAAAAAAGATGTTGGGTCAACACTAGAAGGACTTTTTAAACCTATTTTAAAAAAGGGCTGTAAAAACTATAAAACCAGTCTTTTAGTTTAAAATTTCCAAAGCAAGGCCCATTTTTTGAAATTTTAATCGCTCTTGCCAATTAGGTTTTCCCCAAAAAAAAAAAGTTTTAACCAATAATGTTTTATGGGTTTTTTTTTTGTGGAAAACCCCCAAAGATATTTAAGGGACACCAAACTGTGGTTTTTAGAAAAACTGAAATTAATGGAATTTATTAATTTTAGACCCTGGTTTAAGGAAGTCTTTTTACAATTTTTAAAAAGTTTGATTAAGTTGCATGCCACAAATTTTTCTTTAAATGGGAAACACCAAATTTGGTAATTCTTTGGTTTTTAAAAGAAAGGGTAAATTAAATTTACTTTTTAAAAACATAATTTGAATAACAAATTACTATTCAATCTTGAAAATTGCTTTATTTGATGTTACCTTTTATAAATCCAATGAGGGGGTTTAAAATAAAGGGAAATGTCAATTTCAATTCCCAAAAAATTTTATTTTTAATGGTTTTTGATGAAAACTTAAGGTAATTGGCCCTTTTAAATTCCTCCTTAATTGTTAAGGGCAAAAATACACGAGCTAAGACCTCCAGTTAAGAACACTTGAAAATGGGGTTACCGAATTCTTGCCCGGAAACGACGTTTTTTTAGAAAAAACCATACGGTTATGTGACTTTGATCGCTCTTGCCACAGTACTTGGTCCACAACAGCAAGAACAAAAAACAACGTTATTAACCCACCATCAGATCTGTTCTTATGCGTTTATTGTTGTTAGGGCAGATGGAGCACACACAAAACCTGATATTTATAGAGACACCGACGCAGCTAGTAGATTTTTTAGAGTAGATGAAACAACTTCGCAATCAGTTATCTAATGAACTGAACCTTTCAGACATTAATATGACTACTGAAGACCAAGAACGCTATGACTCATCTACACACTGTTGGATATGTAACAGAGAATTATTAGGTGACGCAGTAAGAGACCACGATCACATTACTGGCAAATTCAGAGGAGCAGCACACAACAATTGTAATCTTCAGCTTAAGGTTGATCCTAAGACATGGAAACTGCCTATCTTCTTTCATAACCTACGAGGGTACGATTCTCATTTTATCATGCAAGCAGTGACTTCTGAATATAAGAGGGTTACCTGCATTGCACAATCTTCAGAAAAGTACATGACTTTTACTCTTGACTGTTTATCCTTTTATGACTCTGCCCAACATCTGATGGGGAGTTTGGATAAACTAGCAGGATCGCTACAAGACTTTCCAATCACTAAACAATACTTTGACCCATCTTTAGTGCGTAAAGGAGTTTATCCTTATGAATACATGAACTCGTGGGACAGGTTTGATGAAGACTCACTTCCCCCTAAAGGCGCTTTCTTTTCTAGTCTTAGAGGCAAAGACATAACTGATGCTGACTATGAATGTACGCTCAGATAGCCTGGACAGAATTACACTGTGAAACAATGGGGGATTATCACGATCATTACTTGATGGCCGACGTGTGTTTATTAGCAGACGTCTTTCAGAATTACAGAACTACATGCATGAAACATTACAGCTTAGACTCATCACATTACATCTCTGCGCCCGGCCTTTCTTGGGATGCTTTCTTAAAGTCTACAAACATCCAAATTGACTTAATATCTGATCTACCCACACTTCAGATGATTGAAGATGGGCTGAGGGGAGGTATTAGCATGGCCTCACATCCTTACTGCAAAGCCAACAACAAATATTTAGATGATTATGATCCAACTAAACCATCCAACTATCTAATGTACTTAGACGCCAACAATCTGTATGGATGGGCCATGAGTCAGCCGCTTCCACTGAGAAACTTTACAATGATAAAAGGCCTCATAATGTTAATACTGTGTTAAGTATGTTGTCACAGCTTCCACCTGATAATCCAATAGGGGTAATCTTAGAAGTAGACTTAGAATATCCTTATGAACTACACGATCTTCACAACGATTACCCCCTAGCCGCAGAAAGATTAAAGATGAGTCCCATCGAACCGCCTAAACTTGTTCCCAATCTTCGCAACAAAACTAAGTATGTTTGTCATTACAGACTCCTACAGTTTTACTTAAGACACGGACTGAAACTGACAGCTGTTCACAGAATCATTGCTTTCGACCAAGAACCCTTTATGAGCCCATACATCAAGAAGAACACCGATCTTAGAACCCAAGCCACTGACGCTTCAGAAAAAGACTTCTTTAAACTGATGAACAACAGCTGCTTTGGCAAAACCATGGAAAATCCACACAAGCGTAAAGATGTGAAATTAGTTACGAAAGAAAACCAAGCAATTACGTTTGCCTCTAAACCCAACTATCAAGACTTTAGAAGATTTAACGACAGCCTAGTTGGCATTATGATGAAGAAAAAGGATGTTAAGTTGGACAAGCCGGTGTTTATCGGCTTTACTGTATTAGAGTTGTCAAAGTTATTGATGTTAGAATTTCTGTACGACTACTTTAAACCGTTGTACCCAGAAGCAAGAGTTCTTTACACTGACACTGACTCTTTTATTCTAGACGTCCCAACAGAAGACTTCTATAAGGATTTAGAAACAGAAGTAGCTAAAGGGGCTGATGGATGGTACGACACATGTGACTATCCAAAAGACAGTCCTTTACATTCAACTGTTAACAAGAAAGTAATTGGAAAGATGAAGGATGAACTTAATGGGACAGTCATCAAAGAATATGTTGGTTTGCGGTCGAAGATGTACAGCGTTGCTAGTCAGACTTCTGTAATGAAAAAAGCTAAAGGCATAAGTAAAGAAGTTGTCAAAAAAAATATATCTCACGACAACTACAAGCAAGCTCTCTTTGAAAACAAAGTATTTCATCACACAAATGTTAATCTGCGCTCTACTCTTCATCAAGTAAACACAACTGCAGTTAACAAGAAATCACTAGTCTCTAACAATAACAAGAGAACTTACGTCAATCCTGAGTTTTCATATGCTGTAGGGCATTGGAGAACTTTAAAAGGTTAACTTGACTGACTTGGCCTGTACTTAACTTAAGAACCTAACTAGTACTTAACTTAAGAACTTAACTTAAGAACCTAACTAGTACTTATTTAAGAACCTGACAAGTACTTACTTAAGAACCTAACAAGAACTTAACTTAAGAACCTAACTAGTACTTAAAACAAGAACTTAATTTTTTTGTACTTTACTTGTAATTTACTTGCACTTAACTTAAAAAGTACTTTATAAACTAACTTAACTTGTACGTATCTAGTTCTTAACTTGTACTTTATCTAGTTCTTAAAAACTATTCCATAGAAAATGGATCTACAGCAGGAGGTTGCACTTTTTTGCAGAAGGGGGTTCTTCTTCTTTTACTGGCTTTGTGGGGGTTTGTAACTTTGTTGCTAAGTATGGCGTTAGACATTTGTATGCTAAAACTCCCCCACCAACAACAACAGCAGCTGTCACGACCGACCCCTGGAGGTCTGCCCTGACAGGATCGGTCTAGGTGGGAGTGAAGGGAGTGACTGACCTCACACGCCCCGCAAGAGACCACACAATAAAGATTACGATACAACACCCCATTTATTCACACCAACATACAGTCATAAATAAGCATTCCAACACACACAACATGCACAATCACAATCAAGCATTTCAACACACGACATACACACAATTAAGCATTCCAACACACACAGCATGCACAATTATAAATAAACATTTCACCATACGACGTACACAATCACAATCACAACATTTCAACACATATGACATATACACAATTATAAATAAACATTTCCAGCATCCATCGCTTTCCACACCATGGAGTGCCTCCACACCCCTGCCTCTTCCAAGTCTACTGGGAGCACCCTGTCGCACTAGGTGCTCCAAACCGGGTCGGTTCTTGAAAAGAGTCGTTCAAGGCCGACACCTCGACACACACAAGCAGGCAGTGAAGAGCGCGTCCTGGGGGGGGGGGGGGGGGGGAAACGTGGCGTTGTTACTGGAGGTCCTGGACGGGGATCAGGGCCGGCCAGTCAAGCCGGCGGGCTTTTCTACCAGTCCGCGGTCCCGACCAGAGCGTGGCCTCAACCAGCGTGTGGCACCAACCAGTCCGCGGTCCCAACCAGAGCGTGGCCTCAACCAGCACGTGGCACCAACCAGTCCGCGGTCCCAACCAGAGCGTGGCCCCAACCAGAGCGTGGCACCACCAGTCCAGACTCCGGGTGAAGCCCCCGGGAGGGGGGAAACGTAGCTGGGAGGAGAGAAGAAAGGGAGGGAAGGAAGGAGGGTACTGGAACCCCGCCGTCAGTACAATCTGACCCATGCTGTTAAATCCTAACAGCCACTCGCATGATGGGCGAGGGGAGGTCTACTAAATATACCAACAACACCAGCTCAACACAGACCTGAGCATAACACAGAAAACCAATCAAATCAGGAATGTTCGTTAAAGTCTTCTCACATGAAGCAGGTAAAAGACTGCACTAAATCAACAGGCTATAAAACAAATATGAATTATCTTCACCCTTCTCTCACTCACGTTTAACAATTTCCTTTCTTAGGAAATAAACCAACACAGCGACCATCGCTTATAAACTGCCACCACATTTGCAAATAATAATTCAATGGCATAATTGTCACATTTTATAGCCACATTTCAAAATAACACAAATCTCCAACCACGCATCCGAACGACAAAATCTGGTACGCACGCTCGCGAACATAAAAACTCGTTCCCCTTGCACACACAAACAGACGGTGGCCGAATGATAAGAGTCCGGTGAATGTGACAGGGGCGGACGAGCGAGACCAAGCAAGTACCAACCCTGAATCACCAGGTTCTCTCCCATCCCCACCGACTACCGCATCACCAGATGCATAAATAGGAGAAAGAATTTTAAGATATAATTTTGACTGGCCAGGTTAAAGATTGAATTAACCAGAAAAAGTGGTCTCAAACAATATTTCTTTTATAATTTTGAAAACCAAAAACAAATTGCGCAAAAGAGAAGAATTAGCCGGCTAACAACAACAAACCAAAACAAAACAAACCACGAAACTGATGCTTACCAGCTACCCGTGGGTGACCCCGAAGAGGCGGGTCAAACGACTCTCTCTGCCCTCTGTCCAGTCGAGGGGAACAGAGGCGCAGATGCGGAAAAAGAAGAAGTGATGTCCCTCTCCTACAGGCCGACTGTAGGAATTGAAGATACCGACTGTACCTTCGATGATACGGTGAAGAACCAAGACGGAGCAGGCGCCCCCAGAGACATCTTCCGCTCGAGTGAAGAGCTAACCTCCCTCAGCGATGGCGGCCAACATGCCACGCTACGTCACAGAGTGAGCATACTTAAAACTAAAAGAAATGAAGCACGTGCGACAGGTAAAAAGACAGGCGAGAGGCCGATAGACAGCAAGTTCGAGAGAAAGGTACCAGCCACCCGTGAACCTGCAGGATGAATAGCACGGGCAGTGGAATTAGAGAGAGAGAGAGAGAAAGCAAACCGAACGTGAGCTGAACTACACCAAGGTGCAACCGCACCACAAGCCACACTAAGGGACGGACACGTGACAACAACAACGATAATAAACAAATGAATAATTCCGCCACCCCAGTTGGGTCAAACGTCGTAGGCCTCGTGACAAACTCGTGACAAACCCCCTTCTAAAAGCATCTGTTTCTCTGAGATACAGTGCTCCTTTGAACCTTGACGCATGTGCAAATTCACAACAATGGGACCGAACCCAACCCTCTGTGATCGACAGAGTACAATAAATCCAATACAAACATTCCACGATAGAATCACACAGGGAAATACATAATACTACATTTATCAAACAACTAAGCAAACTTTCCAACAATGAAAGTAACAATCCGAACCATTGGTGATTCACTACCGTTAACATCACTGAAGTGAAAACTGTCACTACACCTGATACAGAGACCAAAAGGGGATATGACCCTGGTTGAGGGGAAGTGTCCCTCTGACTGATTTCTCCAATGTGCTGACTAACGGAGCTTGGCTGAGATAGTCAGCATCCGTATTGTGGAACCTTGATATGACGGAAAGTGAACGCATGACTCTGCAGTTCCACTGCCCAACCCATGAGTCGACGACTGACTGGCCGGATCTGGTCCAGGCACTGGAGAGGATGATGATCGCTCTCCAGCACAAACTTCCGGCCGAAACTTTTTCTTGGGCACACCAGTGCGCGTCCAAATCTGCCGGAGAGCTTCAGCAATAGTAGGGGTATCGATAGTCCTAAGCGGGGCAGCCTCTGGGCATCGAGTCGCATAGTCTACCGCTACCGAAATGTAGCGGTGACCGCGATTGGATGGTGGAATAAAAGGGTCCCACCAGGTCGACACCAACCTTGCTGAAAGGCTCCCCAACCCGTGGCACTGACCCTAGGGGAACACGCTTCAAGCGCCCCTTAGGCGTTGTCAGTTGGCAGACATCGCAACTGCGGCAGTATTGACTAACCTGAGAATTCATCCCCGGCCAGAAGAAGTCTCGTCTCACCCGCTCGAGAGTCCGCTTTGAGCCCATATGGCCTGCCATAGGTGAATCATGGGCCTGCCGGAGAACAGATTCTCTCAAGCTTTGGGGGACGACTAGCTGCTTGGCCACACGATCTGCCCGAGTGAAAACCCTAAAGAGGATCCCTTGTGGAGCTTGAAGCTCACCTTGGCGTGTCGGGCAGACTGAGCGGGACGATCCCCCAGTTGTCGTAGGCGTTGGACATCCGAGTCCTGGCCTGAAGACGGACAATGCTAGCAGGATCAGCTCTGGCAAGAACCTCGTCAGAGATCGGCTGAAGAACGGACGCAATTCCTGTTCCTGCTTCTTAGCTTTGGCGCGTGTGGTGACCCCCCACACACGCCTGTACGGGCAGATCCGTAGACACGGACTGACTGCGTCCGTCCGCGAAGGTGATAGTATTCCTATGATAAGGGATACAGAGGTCGCTCCACCGCGATGGCCCATACTTCGCCACAGAAGTAGGGGTGGAGATAGAAACGATTTACTGAAGGACGGGTGGAGGTAAAACCAGTCTCCAACCCGCACACATCGTAACTGGCGCCCCGCCGGGCCTTAGGGAAACTAAATCCTTATCCACAAAGAGTGTTGATGCTCCCGAATCCCTGATGGTGTCGACCAAGGATGAACCAACAACAGAAAGAAACACTGGACACTCTGTACCACCAGAAGCTTGGATGGACCCCATGTTAGCCCAGGCGCGAGGATGCTGGAAAGGACTAGCCCCATGACTACCAGCGGCTCTAGGGCAATCTTTCCCGATGTGGCCAGGACGACCACAAAGAAAACAAAACCGGGGTGCTGAAATCCCCGATGAACTGCCTGCCTTGTTCACCCCGCTTAGCAGTTGTCGGCGCCTTATTGCCACTAAATCCTGTGGAGGGCTTCCTCTCCGTATCTGGGCGATGCCCATAAGCCCTGCGAGCTTCAGCAAACACCTCAGCGGTATGAATCGCTGCCGCGAAATCCTGAGGTGCTGTCTCGCCTATCCGGATCCTCAACTCTGGGGACACAGTGTTGGTGAGCTGTTCAATGAGGATCAAATCCTCCAGCTCCAACTTAGCCAACTGACGCCAGTACCCTAGCGTTTTGCGCAGCCTATCACCAAACTGCACGGAAGGTCTCGTCGTTATTCTTCTTCATGGACCCGAACTTCCTCCTGTACGTCTCTGGGGTAAGGTGGAAACGCTTACGCAGAGCCAACTGCATGTCTGCATAAGACGCGCCTTCATTTAGAGTGAGCACACACTCCCTTGCAGCACCAGATAATCCAGAAAAAAAAGGGGCATAGCCTTTTGTTCCTAGACAATTGATATGAACTAGCAACCTTGTCAAAATGCTCTAAGAACATATCAATGTCCTCACTAGGTCTGAACTCTGGAAGCTTTAACTTTGGGCCTCGAACTCTATCGCTTGCCTGTCGATCAACCCCCTGGTTTACAGACGTGGGAGTCCGTGAAAGAAGTTGTTCCATCTCCTCCCTACGCAGAGCCTCCATCCTGTCTAGTTCTTCCTACGGAGGGCCTCCTGTCTGGCAGTCTCCTCTCTGCGCAGAGCAGCCTCTTCCCTACGCTGAGCTCCTGTCTGGCAGCCTCCTCTCTGCGCAGAATAGCCTCTCCCTATGCAGAATTTCCTGTCTGTCAGTCTCCTCTCTGCGCAGAGCCTCATCCTATCTAGCTCTTCCCTCCGCAGGGCTTCCTGCCTGGAAGCCTCTTCCCTACGCCGGTCTTCCTGCCTAGAGGCCTCTTCCTTACGTAGGGCTTCCTGCCTGACAACCTCTTCCCTACGGAGGGCCTCATCCTCCCGTCGCTGTCGCTCCAGAAACACCAGGACGGAGGTGATGTCCTGGCGGGGTTCACCCCTCCCGACACGGGAGGATGACCCGTCTGACCCGTCCCTTGGGTCTCGACCTTCCCATGAGGAAAGTCTCCCGGGGCATACTCCTTACGAGGGGAAGCATGGAGAAGAGAGGGCTTTGGTTTCTGCGACTCAACAGAAGCCCACAGTTGCTTCGCTATGCTCTGACGCTTCCCAGCGGAAGTGCCAGTCGGGGTCTCGACAGGGAAAATCCCCTAGCGAAGAAGTAGTGAAAGTACTCACTGGACTATCGGCTACAGCACGGGAATAAGTGGAAGTCACCGTAGTCGAAGTACTGGTACTAATAGTAGGGACTACATTTGAATACCTTTCTTCTTCGACGCACGCGTCGCCATACCACCAGCGCCGGGCGTCGCCATGACAACAATATCCTACGGTTCTCAAATACGGGGGAAAGACGATTCCAATTGAAAAACAAAATTTTTTTTTAGGGGTGTGTATATGTGTGTATGTGTGTGTGTGTGTGTGTGTACGGACAAGTTCCGGCTGCTCCCACTCTGGCAACACCGCGCTCCACAGCACGAGCAACAGTGCGGTGGGGCTCACTGAAAAAAAAAAAAAACAAAAAATATGTCCGGCTGCCCCACTCTGGCAACACCGCGCTCCACTGCACGAGCAACAGTGCGGTGGGGCTGGCCGGAAAAAAAACAACAAACAAACTGGCAGACGGAATCCGGAAGAGGAAAAAGGGACACTAACGTCCGATACAACCCCCTGTACTCAATAACCCGGTAAAAAAAACTGGCTAACTACAAAACAGGAATAGCAGACTGAGTGGCAACAGAAAGGCGAGACTTACGGCCGCATCTGCGTGAGGTACCCGGCGGAAAGAGGTCTGGACGCGGTCGACTCCCCTTCGTCTCGACTCGACTCCCCAGTCACGCCGGATGTTCCTCAGGCCACCAAAAGACTCCCTTCACGCTAGAGTCACCCAGCCAACCACACCACGAACACAAACACGACAAACTGACTAAACATATACAAAACAGACAAAACTAAACAGGTACTTTCCGCGAAACGGAGAGACAGTCAGAGCCCTTCACATCCCGGACGAGCCCCCACAATTGTCACGACCGACCCCCGGAGGTCTGCCCTGACAGGATCGGTCTAGGTGGGAGTGAAGGGAGTGACTGACCTCACACGCCCCGAAGAGACCACACAATAAAGATTACGATACAACACCCCATTTATTCACACCAACATACAGTCATAAATAAGCATTCCAACACACACAACATGCACAATCACAATCAAGCATTTCAACACACGACATACACACAATTAAGCATTCCAACACACACAGCATGCACAATTATAAATAAACATTTCACCATACGACGTACACAATCACAATCACAACATTTCAAACATATGACATATACACAATTATAAATAAACATTTCCAGCATCCATCGCTTTCCACACCATGGAGTGCCTCCACACCCCTGCCTCTTCCAAGTCTACTGGGAGCACCCTGTCGCACTAGGTGCTCCAAACCGGGTCGGTTTCTTGAAAAGAGTCGTTCAAGGCCGACACTCTCGACACACAGAAGCAGGCAGTGAAGAGGGGCGTCCTGGGGGGGGGAGGGGGGGGGGGAAACGTGGCATTGTTACTGGAGGTCCTGGACGGGGATCAGGGCCGGCCCGTCAAAACCGGCGGGCTTTTCTACCAGTCCGCGGTCCCGACCAGAGCGTGGCCTCAACCAGCGCGTGGCACCAACCAGTCCACGGTCCCAACCAGAGCGTGGCCTCAACCAGCACGTGGCACCAACCAGTCCGCGGTCCCAACCAGAGCGTGGCCCCAACCAGAGCGTGGCACCAACCAGTCCAGACTCCGGGTGAAGCCCCCGGGAGGGGGGAAAACGTAGCTGGGAGGAGAGAAGAAAGGGAGGGAAGGAAGGAGGGTACTGGAACCCCGCCGTCAGTACAATCTGACCCATGCTGTTAAATCCTAACAGCCACTCGCATGATGGGCGAGGGGAGGTCTACTAAAATATACCACAACACCAGCTCAACACAGACCTGAGCATAACACAGTAAACCAATCAAATCAGGAATGTTCGTTAAAGTCTTCTCACACGAAGCAGGTAAAAGACTGCACTAAATCAACAGGCTATAAAACAAATATGAATTATCTTCACCCTTCTCTCACTCACGTTTAACAATTTCCTTTCTTAGGAAATAAACCAACACAGCGACCATCGCTTTATAACTGCCACCACATTTGCAAATAATAATTCAATGGCATAATTGTCACATTTTATAGCCACATTTCAAAATAACACAAATCTCCAACCACGCATCCGAACGACAAATCATGCGTACGCACGCTCGGAACATAAAACTCGTTCTCCTTGCACACACAAACAGACGGTGGCCGAATGATAAGAGTCCGGTGAATGTGACAGGGGCGGACGAGCGAGACCAAGCAAGTACCAACCCTGAATCACCAGGTTCTCTCCCATCCCCACCGACTACCGCATCACCAGATGCATAAATAGGAGAAAGAATTTTAAGATATAATTTTGACTGGCCAGGTTAAAGATTGAATTAACCAGAAAAAGTGGTCTCAAACAATATTTCTTTTATAATTTTGAAAACCAAAAACAAATTGCGCAAAAGAGAAGAATTAGCCGGCTAACAACAACAAACCAAAACAAACAAACCACGAAACTGATGCTTACCAGCTACCCGTGGGTGACCCGAAGAGGCGGGTCAAACGACTCTCTCTGCCCTCTGTCCAGTCGAGAACAGAGGCGCAGATGCGGAAAAAGAAGAAGTGATGTCCCTCTCCTACAGGCCGACTGTAGGAATTGAAGATACCGACTGTACCTTCGACGATACGGTGAAGAACCAAGACCGGAGCAGGCGCTCCCAGAGACATCTTCCGCTCGAGTGAAGAGCTAACCTCCCTCAGCGATGGCGGCCAACATGCCACGCTACGTCACAGAGTGAGCATACTTCAAACTAAAAGAAATGAAGCACGTGCGACAGGTAAAAAGACAGGCGAGAGGCCGATAGACAGCAAGTTCGAGAGAAAGGTACCAGCCACCCGTGAACCTGCAGGATGAATAGCACGGGCAGTGGAATTAGAGAGAGAGAGAGAGAGAGAAAGCAAACCGAACGTGAGCTGAACTACACCAAGGTGCAACCGCACCACAAGCCACACTAAGGGACGGACACGTGACAACAACAACGATAATAAACAAATGAATAATTCCGCCACCCCAGTTGGGTCAAACGTCGTAGGCCTCGTGACAAACTCGTGACAGCAGCCAATACATAATAGTACATCTTATCGTTTGTTTGTGATTGTGTTTTTGTTAATTGGGGTGTTGGTACTGACGGCGATGTTGTATTACTATCTAATAATTTTTGTTTTGCTGATTGGTTTGCTTTTTGCAGTCTGTTCCATTCAGCTAGTTTACGTCCAGCCTCAACACGCCCAGGACTTTTAGACTTAGTAACATTACTCACTTGTGGTACATTCACTTGTGGTACATTCACTTGTGGCACATTCTGGTCCTGCGGATTGTCCTGCGGCGTCTTCTCGCTCATTTTTTTATTGTGATTAAATTTAATTTGATCAAAATTAATATGATTAAAAGTAATTAATCCCATGATGAATGGACATAACATAGTCCCAAATCTGTAATACATGTCACATGCAAGAGTTTCTAGGGACTTGTTTAAAACCGGATCTTGTGATAAGTCGTATTTTAAATCTTCTTCTGAATCAACTGGTGCCATCTTACTTACTAACTTAGCATATAGGCTAATCATTGTCTGACCCACTGATCTAACCATTTTTGACCCTAGCTGTGCTTCGTACCTAGCGTAGTACTTTTCAACGTCTGAAGTAGACAGTTGCTGGATCTGTTCAATACTTAGTTCAGTGCCTAAATACTGTTTAGTTTTTCCACACGCAGCCAGAGAGTATAATCTTTCTTTATGACAGTTGTCTACGGAGTAGTCTGCTTGCTCCTCACACTTTAATAGTTCGTCACAATCCATTTTTAAAAAGCAATAAAAAATAATATAATACTTTTAAAACCATGAGTTTAACGCTGGTTAATTATGCAGTGCCTATCGCTGGCGTTATAGTTTATTCAACCCTTGCAAAATGTTTGTTAGGAATAAAACCGCCCAACATGGGGAAGATAGAAGATTCGCCAAAACTAGTTGCAGCCTTATTTTTAGCTTTAACAACAAAAGATTATTTTGATTAAAAGGCACATAGACAGCCTTTCGTATTATGATTATTTTAATTATTTTTTTAGTTAATAAAAAGATGAGTGAAAAAAAGATTATCAATACGATTTACCACTCTGCTGTGATTAGCGTCTTAGTATAGGCTATAGTGTGTTAGCAAAAAACATGTTTAGAATGAAGCCAGCAGATCTAGGAAGGTTAGACATTGAGGACGTTGTTAAGGTTATAGTTGTAATTACTGCAGGGATTGCCTCAAAAGACTTTCTTGTTGCACAGGGGATTATCCCAGAAAATATTAGTTCATAGAAAGATTAATTTAGAAAATATTAATTTATAAAAAGATGTCTGGAGGAGCTATTGTTAACGCTTTGGCCTTCTCTGGAAGCAATTATATGTTTAGTAAATTGAGGTCTGATGAAGAAAGAGGAACGTCATAACAAGGCAATGGAAAATTTAGCTAAGCAAGAGACGCTTATGAGAAAAGACGAATTGCCCACTTAGACGCCATTAATAAAAAGTTAAGAGAACAGGAATTGCGTCAAAAGACTTTCTTATTACGCAGGGAATTAATACATAGAAAGATTAATCTAGAAAATATTGATTTATAAAAAGATGGCGGGAGTAGTTATGATGGTAGGAGGAGCTATTGTTAACGCTTTGGCCTTCTCTGGAAGCAATTATATGTTAGTAAATTGAGGTCTGATGAAGAAAGAGAACGTCATAACAAGGCAATGGAAAATTTAGCTAAGGCAAGAGACGCTTATGAGAAAAGGCGAATTGCCCACTTAGACTTTATTAATAAAAGTTAAGGGAACAGGGGCATGCAGAGCACACATTTACAGACGTTGATGAAGCAATGAATGAGTATTACTTAGTGACAGGAAAGAAGTTTCTAACATCGCCACCGCCAGAACTGTCTGACTTTTATGAACCATCAGAAGAACAGAAAATAGCAGAAATTGGTTTTATTGTGGGTGCTATGGGAGCAATCTATATTCTTGCACAAACAATTTAAAATCCAATTAAAATACAGTCCTTCTTATGGACAAGTACAAAATATATTATTCTCCTAAAGGTTATTGGAAAGGAAAGACTGCTATTGAAAAACTGAGTAAAGCTGCTAGAGTGTCTGAAACAGATGCGAAAGACTGGCTTTCAAAACAAGCAATTTGGCAAATATATCTGCCTGCTCCAAAAAGAATAATAAGGCCTAGATTTGTTAATTCAGTTCCTAATGACACCCACCAGATGGACTTGTTGTATCTTCCACATGACAAAGTTAGAAGAAAAAAGTTTAAGTATGCTCTGACAGTTGTTGTCATGGCTTCAAGATACAAAGACGCTGAACCTTTAACAGATAAAGCTCAACTGCTGTGGCTGTGGCTTTACAACAAATATACATGCGAGGTCCATTAAAGTATCCTAGAATTATTCAAGTTGATGATGGAAAAGAGTTCAAAGGTTCTGTAAACCAACTGTTTTTAAAACATCATGTTAAAGTCAGGAGAGGGATCCCAGGCAACCATCGATCACAAGCCCTAGTAGAAAACTTTAATAAGAATCTAGCTGAACGTCTGTTTACTTATCAATATCACAGAGAAATTATGGACAGAACGCGCAACACAGAATGGGTTAGGAGATTGCCAGCAGTCTTACGTGCCATGAACAATGAAGAATTTAAAGCAACAGGGTTGAAGCAGTAAACGCAATCAAATTAAAAAAATTAGCATTACTGAAGATGCGCAAGGTAATCAAAAACTCTTGCCGTTTGGACTAAAAGTGAAAGAATTATGAAACAGACCCCCCCGTATATTTTTAAAAAAAAATCTTTTTTCTAGCGGCGTATAGTCTAAAAGGCCCCCCCCAAAAAATTCTTTTGTTCGTGAGAGTGCAAGTTGTCCCCCAAACAGTAGGCTAACAAAAAAAATAGTGTTTATTAAACTTATTTTTTTGCAAAACTTTTTTTGGGGTTTTTGCCGATTGTGTTTGTTTTTCAATGTTTCTGTTTATTTGATCGCGTCTACCTGTCTGAAGTAAAAGTTTTCTCCACTCCTTTTGAAGTTAAATTTTTGGCGTATGAAATCATCCCCGTCGCCTAGTTCGAAATTCTTCGTCTGTAATGTTTTCTCCTGTAATGTTTGTTTTCTTATCTTAATAAAACAAAGTTTGCGGGATGCTAGGGCAAAAATGGCGTGTGCTTTTGTATTTAGGAGTTAATTTTTTAAACAGCGCTTACAACCTTTGCATGGACCTAACCCTTTTAAACCCAAGGGCCCTCCTAATGCTAAAGAGGTGGGCACCACCCCGTAGCTAAAACGCAATGGACCAGCATTTAGCTAGTACGTGATGAGCTTAAAATTACAAAGAAAGGTGTTTAAAGTTTTAGCATATTTTTCTAGTACTCTATAAAATTACCAAAGTCGCTTTCTATTTCTTTTTGAAGTTCAGTTATTTGCTCTAGCCAAAAATTTAAACCTCCATTTTTTAATAAGATTATTTTTTTTTTAAATTTTTATTTTTTTTCTTTTAGTAATCCTTTGGAAACCCCTTCATAAAACAGAGTTAAAACCGCAAAAAATCAACATATTTAAATGAAAAAAAAGTCAAGTATTTATTTTGTCTTTGCAACCATTACAGAACCTTGTCATTGTACAAGGGTGTTTTTTCATCCCCGTTTTTGTAATAACAAAAAACGAGTTTAAAAAGGGCCACCATTTTCGCCTTTTTTTGTATGTTAAATAAAGCTGTTCTGGCAAACTAGTATCGCCCTCCCTCGGAGAAATAAATAAGTGAAAACCCGTCTTTGCCTAGGTAGTGACTGTAGCGTTGGGGTAAATTCAAAGGACAGTGTCGCTCCCCATTCATCTAAGGACTTCTTTTCTGTAGCTTTAAAATCAGAACCCGCTTGTTTTTTTTAATTGTTTTTTCTGTTGTGTTCCTGGAACCAGGCTAACAAGATGGGGCCCGCATTAAAAGCCTTTCTAAAATTGTTTTTCTTATCATAGTATCATTGGGGTTCGTAGTTCAAACTTTAATTCCCAGAAATTTAAGGAAGCAGGCAATTTTCTTCTTTTTGAGTTTGTTTCACTTTTGCCAAAATGTTTGCTCTTAAATTTCTTATCTCTTTGGGGCCCAGGATTTTGCTGTCTTTTTTTTGTTTAATTTCTGTTCGTTTGTAAACCCCCTATCTGTGTTTAAATCCATAAACATTTCCTGCACCCCTATTAGATAAAAACTCAGTTGTGTTCCTGGGTTTTTTTGCTTACTGCAGTGCATTTAGGAGCTAGCCCCCTTTTTGGGTTTTGGGCCCCCGAGACTTCTTTTTTAATATTAAAATTTAATAAAAAAAATTGTTATAAACAAATCAATAATAAACAATCTAAAATAAAAAAAAATATTTGTGGGGTCCCCGACGCTCCCCTCTTATTAAAATAGATTTTATATTCAGGGATGGGGGGTTATAGACAGAAGTGTTACGCTTTCAAACCAAAATGTGCTCTTGCATAGGCACACGCACTTGTACTTAATGGGCCCCAAAAAGGTGAGGGGAAAAACCAATAATTTCTTAGAAAAAAATAACTTTTTTCAACTTGACCCCCAAAGCCCCACCCGTCAACACAAAAACAAACTATCTGTATCATACAAAAATGTAAACAGATACAGAAAATTTCAAATGCATCCCCTTTCCTTAAATTATCTTCATTAAACGGGAAAAGACAATATTCCACAATTCGTTTGCCACTGATAAACTTAAGAACAAATAAACGCCCGTATTTGCCAGTTCCCTCGGTTGACCGTCAGTTTCTCTATCCCCTGTGCGAACGGCTAAAGCGCCACCCCGTTGTGTCCCCCCGTTGGCCAAAAACCCCATTTGGGGGGGACCTGGCAACGTAGCTGAGTCGCACCCACACCGAGTTCCGGACTCCCCGTACTTCGCCCTCTCCACGGAAAGGGCCCCCTGTGGGCCCTCTCCCAGGTTTCCCTTGGCTGCAAAACCCCACCTTGTTGGCAGCCCCCTGTCTAGGTAAACAGGCTGAAACGTCTTGCTGTCGCCCGTCCCCACGGGAGACAATTCTTCTCGTGTCGGCCCCGGGGGTACAGCAACCTCCACTGTAAGTCCCCCCCAGGGAACGAGGCGACAGCAAACCTTGCTTCACGCTGTATTTTTTGACCCCTCAGAGACGGGCGGTTCATTTTCCCCTTAAGTGAGTCACACATTCCCGGGTTTTTCAAGCACCTTTTTCTTTTCTCAAAAAAGAAAAAAACCGAGTTTAACTGGTCACCCCAATGGAATCATGGACACACACACCCCCGTTTTGTACCAATAAACCCCCAAGTTATTTTTTTTCCCCAAGGAATCACTAGTACCTACACATAACCCCCCAACAACGCTGCTAGCGCAAACCCCAAGATTTGGGTAAAAGTGGTTAATGCAAAACCTCCCATTAAAATTTCATTTTCGTTTCCCCCGAAGCTACCCTTGTATAACACCCGGGATCTTACCACCCTGACCAATGTTAGATTTACTCCCTTTGACACCAAGGCGCAAACCCATCTAGGCCGCCCCTTTCCCCATTTTCCTAGAAAAAGGCGACTGAAATGGTCGCGTACTTGCCTGAGGCTGAGGTCCCCTCCCCGTGCGGTCCCTGACACGATCCCTTCCCTTCGGCCCCCTGGAGAACCCAGTAAATAGCCACCCAGGGGTGGAAACGGACATTTCCTCTACTCAAAAAACCGGCAGGTGGGAATCCTTGTCAATCCTGGCATGCAAAAACACTTCCCAGTAACCCCCCTCCCAGTATACAAATCGGGGTATTCCCCCCTGGTGGTGCTGTTCGCCCCTTGAAAAACCAAGGATTGCTCTAACAACAGCAAAACTCCCCTTAATTTCCCAAAATTGCTCGAAAACATTCGGCCGACTCATGACCCCCCCGTACCTAAAAATTTGTTCCATCAACATTTCCCGGAAAATTTTCTCAAATTGGAAAAAAACAAATAATTGCATAGGCGATATAGCGCATCCCCCTTGATCAAGACATCATTCCCTCAAATCTCCAAAATGGATAATGTCCCCAATTTTTAAACCAAAAAAATAAATTTTAAATAACCCCTTGAATCCTCTTTAGTCAGTCATAAGCGCTGTGCAAAATTTTAAACTCTAAAGGGCCACATTTTAATTCTCTCCTTAGCTTTAGCTATCAGGCCAACTTTTTATTAATCATTCCATCCCTTCAATAATGACAGATGTTTAAACCCCAGATTAAAAATTTTCAGGTGTGGGGCCCCGCCTATTTAAAACTCAAATCAAATTCGGCGTGTCCCCAAAATCCACAAGACAACATTAAAATTCAGGCGTGGGCCCCAAACCCTATTTTAACATAAAAATAAAATTTCAGGCGTGTGGCCACAAATGCTGACAGGGTCTCACACAAAATTTGAACAAACTTTATCCTGATTTCAAACATAAAGACATTTTCAACTTTACCGAGTATGACAAAAAAACATGGGCAAACAAATAAACAAAAAATCATAAATCAAAAACACGTGACCCGTACTGATCTCCGCTCTAATGGGCAATGAACAAAGCAACATAAATAAAAACTGAAAAAACACATGAACATGGCTCAACCCCGCCCATGGGGAAAATCAAAATAAATAACCAAGGGCCAGCTACATTATTTCCAGTAGCTGTCCGAAAACAGAGGATGCTCACACCCCCACCACAAACAGCACCCCGTAGCCATTGCCCTACCTTGTCCAGTTCTGTTGTTCACACTAAACAGCAACACCGGAGGCATTCTAAAAACCCCTGACTACCCCTGCCCTTCATCTTGCGCGTTTGTCTGCAATAAAAACCGGGGGTAGTAGTTTGGCATTCCAGGCTTTACAAAAAGAGTGGCGCACCTTTACACTTTTAGTCCTTAAAGGAGCGCGTGAAATCTGGCGATTTTTCTAGCCTGTCGCCCCATTCAGCGCGACGTCATCTCCCCTTTTAAAAAATTTATGAGTTCCTCCTCATTTTCCCGAACCGATTTTTTCTCTCTGAGGAAAATTCCCTTGGTTCATCCCACTCATGCCTTTCCCCTTATTGATGAGCCTTTTTACTTTACCCTTTCCCTGACATGGTTTATCGCCCTTTGAGCGATGTCTTTGGATTTCCTAAGATAGTGGTCCCTCGACTTCTTGCGATGCGTTTTTACTGCCTCCCTGTTCCAAACCCAGTGTGGTTCCGTTACTCTGGGGTCCTTTTTGGCCCCCACCCTGGGTCCGCCCCCGTGGTCCTACTTTCTGACTCCACGGCAACGCCAACAACTTTTTGAACCCACTCGGCCACCAGGGCCCGGAAACGCCATTTGGGCCCCCCTCCTGGCCTACGGCACCGTCATAGGCCACCTCCATGGCTCGGAACCCCCACTAGAACCTTCGCCCTCGGCACCCCCACTACCCCACCCCCTTGGCCTACGGCCCCCGCCACTACGGCCCCTCCTGGCCACGGCACCCCCACTAGACCTTTTTCATGGTCCACTGCACCACCCCCGGCCCCTTCACCCTAATTTGCTCTTTGCTAGCGGCCCCTGTGCACTCCCCCTGTTTTTGTTTACTTTCTACCCTGCACTCCCCTGCTTTCCCTACTTGACTGGCAGCCTGGTTAGGTTCGGGAGGATATACCTACCCCTAAAAGCTGGATAGGGAAGATTTTTTTGCCTGCTGCGTGGGTACTCCGAAAAACTCGACCTCTTTGCAGGGCCAAGGACCCGATTAATTCTTCCATTGCAATCGCAGCAGGTGGTTCCCCCCGGTATAGTCTGTCTCTCCACAAAACCGGGCTTCCATTGCGCTGAGTCAGCCCTGTGTCTAAAAAGCAGGTCACGGCTTCCCGTTTACTACTGCCCTAGTAGGGGTGGTGGCCCCCTCCCTTCCTGGATGTATAACGGAAACAAGGAAAATGTTTTTCGCAGTCCGTACTTCCTTGGCGTATGCCCCTCTGCCCACATTTAAAACATGTGCGTTTCACTTAACATTTCTTGGTCCCACTGTTCCCACGGGCTTAGAACCCGCTTTAACTGCGGTCTCCCCTCCTGTTTTTTGGGAGTCGGCGAATCACTCCTGACTGTGTGGTTGGGGCATTGGGTCGACGGGTTCGCCCCTTTCATCCCATTAGCTGTCTGGGCGGGATTTACCTGCTGCGACTTTCATAATCCCTAAACTTCCAAATTTCTTTTTCCCCCAAAGTACTGTGCGATCTTCCGACAATTTGGAGAAAAATTTGCTCCTTACGTTCTCCCCTCAAAGACTCAAAATTTGTTCTTTTTCCCAAACCCTTTTTCCATTTGTCCCCCGTTTCAAAAATCCCCTTAAGTCCCCCGGTTTCGTTCAATTTGGCTGCAGGGTTGTGGGTAAATTTGTCCTTTTTGTGTTTTCTGCAGAAATCGCTCTGTTGGATTATTCTACACTTTATGTTGGATTTGAAAAAATCGAACGAAAAATGGTTTAAAAAAGTGTTTTTTTTCTCATTTTTAAAAGCTTGTTTTGTGATGTTCTGTGTGAAAAGGGGGCCTATTTTCGAACACATTTTTTTCATGAAATTTTTTCCCCTTGTTTACACAGTAGTTGCTTCTTCTTCTCTGTGAAAAAGTTTGAAAAACAATGGTGAATATTGAAGGCCCGTTCCCAAAGGGAAAAAAAACTGTCCAACATGCCCAAAAATTTAAAGCCGTTTTCAAAATGGCTCCCCAGCCACTAAAGGTTTCAAACAGAATTCAGCCAATTTTTTTGTAGAGCTTGACATTTATCTTTGTAAAGCAGCATTATCTCCTTTTTTAAAAACTGCTGTATCTAAAATTTAGAATTTTTCAATTATGGGTGATTTTGTGAAAAGGGTCACTTTTGTAAAAAGAGCCCTAAGCCGATAAAGGAACGTCGTGGTCTCCCCTGTTTTACGAACTTTTCTTGAAAAAATTTCTATATCTATCGGCGGTTACCTGGTCCCTCGAAAAAGCATCGCGACCGATCTAACCCTGTTTTTTTTCGGGGGGAAAAGCAAAAAAAGCACCCCCTAGTTTTGGGTGTCCCCCAGCGCAGAAAATTTTGTGGCCCCCCTTTTCTTGGGTAAGCATGATCTTTGGCAATCCTTTAAAATTTGCGAAATAAAAATCCTTAAAGGTCGGATTATCATCGAAACTTTGGTATTGAAAGGGACTAAAATGTGGGCAAATTTCCTTGGGTTTGCGTCCACGTCCCGTTTTTTTCCCCAAATTTTTAATTTTTCTAATCAAACTGCCTTATCTTCTTCTTTCTCTTTCCTCTCTTTCCCTTTTTCTCCTTTCCGTTTCTTTCTCTCTCCTCTTTTTCCGTTCTCTTTCTCTCCCCTTTTTTTCCCCTTTTTCTTTTCTCTCCCCTTTTTTCCCGTTCCTTTCTTTTCCTTTTTTCCCTTTTCTTTCTCTTCCCTTTTTCCTCTTTTTCTCTCCCCTCTTTTTCCGTTCTCTTCCTCTTTTTTTTTCCTTCTTCTTTCCCCTTTGTATTTTCTGGGCCCTCGATTCACGGGCCCCAGTTCTCATCTAATTGCCTTCAGTTCGGACCCTTTAGCCCAAAAAGTTTTTCCTTTCTATGGGTCCTCTTTTTCGCGGCCCCATTGTTCAGCCCCCTCTTCAGTCAAAATTCTAAAATATCTAACCTCGATCACCCATTTAAATACAACCACAGTAACAAGCGAGTATCCACCGATATTTGTAAAAAGCGATCTATGTTGGTACACACAATCAACCTCAACAGCAACCCAAATCAAGCAAGTTCAAATACAAGGCCCGTCTGAAAAAAAAAGATAAAAAACAATCAACACATGTACCGTTTTTCCGGGGTAAGAAAAAAATTGGGTTTTCCCAAAATTTTCGACAAATTTCAAATCCCTTGCAATTGAACAAAACCAGAATCAAAATCACTTATGGCTCTTTTTGTTCATCCGGACGACCCCCCAAATTTGTGACGGGTCCCCGACGCCCCCTCTTATTAAAAAGTTTTTCTATTCGGGATGCGGGGGGTTTTAAGACAGAGTGTAGTTTTCCCAAAACCAAAAGCGCTCTGCATGGCACACGCACTCTGTATTTAAAATCGGGCCCGCACAAAGGTGAGGGGAAACCAATAACATTTATAAAAAATAATCAACTTTTTTCACTTGACCCGAGCCCACCGTCACTAACAACACAACTATCTGTATCTACAATAATGTAAACAGATACAGACAATTTCATAAATCGCCCCCCCTTTCTTCAATTACTCTTCTTTAACCGGGAAAGACAATTTTCCCAAATTCTGTTTGCACTGAAAAACTTAGAACAAAAAAAAAACGTCCGTAACTTGCCAGCTTCCTCGGTTGACCGCGTTTCTTCACCCCACTGTGGGGGTTCGGCTAAAGCTGCCACACCGTTGTGCCCTCCCGATTGGCCAAACCCCAGTTGGGGGACATGGAAAAGTGTTTGAGTCGCCCCTCACCCCGAGTCCCCGGTCCACCGTACTTCGCCCTCTCCCGGAAAGGGCTCTGTCGGCCTCTCCCCAGGTCTTCTCGGGCTGCAAAAACCCCACTTGTCTGGCGCCCCCTGTCTGGGCTACAACAGGCTGACAGTCTTGCTGTCGCCCGTCCCCACGGGGAAAATTTTTCGTCGCGGCTCCGAGGTACAGAACCTCCCCATGTCTACGTCCCCACCCGGGGGACAAGAGGCGACGCTACTCTGTTTACGCTGTATTTTTTTGGCCTCAGCAAGACGGGGGTTTTTCCTTTCCCAAAAGTGAGTCACACATTTCCGGGTTTTCCCAAGCCCTTAATTCGTTCTCAAAAAAAGAGAGAACCCGAGTTTAACGGGTAGCCAATGGATAAAGGCAAACAAATCCACGATTTGTCCCAAAAAAACCCCCAATTTATTTTTATTCCCCCAAATAAAATCATGTCCCCTACCATACAACAAAACGTGTAGCGCTAACAAGCTTGGGTCCAAGTGGTTAATGCAAAACCTCCCATTCAAATTCATGTTCGTTTCCCCCGAAGCTCCCCTTTTAAATAACAGCCTGGACTTCTTCCCACCCATGACGATGCTTCAAGTATTTACTACCTCTATAGCACCAAGGGCAAACCACTCAAAGGCCGCAGCTTTCCATTCATTCCTCAGAACAAGGAGACTGAATGGCGCTGTTTTTTGCCTGCGGGGTGACGGTCCCTACCCGTGCGGTCACCTGACACGTGCTTCCCCTTCAGCCATGGAGAACCCAGTGAATAGCCAGCCGTGGTGGGGACGGACCCTCCCTACCCCCCCAAAAACCCGGCAAGGTCGGCAACTCCTTGTCACTATCCCTCGGACAGGAAACATTCCCCCGTAATCCTCCTCCTTCAGTAACGAATGGGGTTTTCCCCCCCTGGGGGGTGCCTGAAAAAAACCCCAAAGGACTTGCTTCAAAAACGCAAACTCCCCCAAATTTGCAAAAGGCTAAAAACATTCGGCCCCGACTCATGACATTTTGAACTGGGGGTCAGTCGTAAGCTTAGCTTATGTTGTTTTTCTAACTGTTCCTTTTTTTTTTTTTGCTCTCTTTGTCTTTATTTTTTAAATTTTCATTTAAAAACATTCTTCAAAACTATCTTTGTCCTTGTGAAAAATTTAAAAAACTGATTTTAACTGCGTCGAAAGTCTTTTAAACAGCATTGTTTTTTTGATTTAAGAGCCACACAGAAAACAAAGGCGGGGCGCCCCCTAAAGGCTAGCTTTGACAGGCTTTTTTTTTTTTTACAATGTCTGTTCGCTGAAACGTCACTTTAAAAAAACAGCGTTTCGCCCCCTCAAATAGTTTATAGTAAGTTCTTAAACAGTCGCTCATTTTTGTCGCTGGATCAACTAAAAAATATATTACGTCTGCAAAAAAACTTCCTTTCTTTGGGGATTGTTGTGCTTAATGTGGGCAGAATATAAAAATGTGTGAAATGAACCTGTATATTGTTTGTAAAAAAATAATACAAAGAAGTTTTCCACACCCGAAACCCCGCAGAAAAGAGACAAGCGGATCTTTTGGCAGAAATTTCAATTCCTTTTTTTTTAAAAATATTTCTTCTGCATTTTAATGACCCGCTTTTTTAAAACCGTTTTCTTCAATGTTTAATGAGATCACAAACCAAAAAAACATGCATTTTTTTTGGGGCCCTTTTCCCTTTTTGCTTTTTGTGAATATTTATGTGATACCGTCTTGCCCTTCCTTTCCCCTTCCAACAATCTGTTGTCAAATGTAGATCAAAAGTCCAACCCCCCGTATTTTTTTTATTAAGTGTCTTCGAGTCTTACATAAAAAAAGGGCGATTTTTTTTACATACACGATCAATCAGGATTCTTTGCCTATCCAGCGAACAACCTTTTTATCAATTTTTGGTGGGGGTAAAAGCCCCGCCTGAATCAAACGACAACTTCCCATTTATACACATAAAACCCTCAAATTTTTGGATTATAAAAAATTCCCCTGAAAAGGAGTTGTTCCTTAGTAAACAAGAACAAAATTCCTTTTAAAGATTCAAACCCTGATTTGATGATTTTCCCAGAGAGTGTCCCCTTTGTTTTTTTTTTCTGTAAGGGCGTGTTTAAGTTTTCATTTAAATTTAAACCTTTTTTTATTTTTACTGGGAAAAGATTGTTCTAGCCGTTGGGGTTTTAGACAACATAAAAACTCAAGAGAAATGTCGCTGGTATTTGCTTCAGGATCTTCGCAGCGACAGAAATGTAGGATTAAATGTCGTCTATAAGAAAGCTTTTTTTTGGCGCCCTTTGGGTTTTGGCATTGCGTCTTTTACAGCTCAAAATTAGAGGGTTTCAGAATCTGTTACCCAAAGTTTCTACTGCCTCATCTTTTAAATCATTTTTGTCCTCGCTTTTAAACCCGTGTTAAAGGCCTTTGGGCTTGTATCCCTGATAAAATTTTTCTTTTTTTTTTTTTTTAGGCAACCTTTTGATCAGAAAGAGGGGAAAAATGTCTGCTCGTTTAGTACAAAGATTTCTGCCCTCCCAGT
The DNA here is from genome assembly GCA_018398815.1 of Conus ventricosus. Lineage (NCBI taxonomy): Eukaryota > Metazoa > Mollusca > Gastropoda > Neogastropoda > Conidae > Conus > Conus ventricosus. Next base: position 28,916 of record JAFLJL010003074.1, on the reverse strand, counting down.
TTTTTGTATATGTTTTTAAAGATTGCCCCCGCCCAAATTAGCAAAAAGAGATTTGGATCTGCGATGTAATATTATTTTGATGTAGTTTAGCAGTGCCTGGCATTTACACATTGCGCCAAAATCGGGGGAAATTAACTGTTAAATCTTGTTCAGGTTAAATTTGATGGGGTATTTACAATTACAGTCTGCCTTTTACCTTTTACTCCATGGGGGTCCTTTCTTTTCTGTATGGATGAGGTCAAACCGTTTGAGTTCATTTTTTTTTAAAAAAAAAAAGAATAAAAAATAAAAAAATTTTGGATGAAATTATGAAGTTGATCCTTTTGAAGAAGAAAGAGAGCGGGCCCCCTTTTTGTGAAGATGAAACAGAAATTTGGGCCTTTTATTTCGCGAAGAAGAAAGAAAGGAGAGGGTTTTTTAACCCCTTTTTAGAAGAAGCAGAAACGCCCCCCTTTAGTTTTGCGCATTCGTGCAGAACTTTAACAAAAAAAAATTAAAATCTTCTTCAAAGCTTAGGACTGAGCCGCCAAAACCATAGCCCTTTTTATTTTAAGATAGATAAAAGCAACTTGTATATAAAAACGCAAAGGAAATTTTTTTAAGAGTTCTACAAACCAGACCCAACTAAGTTTTAAAACTAAACACAATTAAAAAGAGGATCCCGTTGGACCAAGGCGATTAAAAAAATTTTTAAAATTTTAAGGCTGAGGGTGTTGTCTTTTTTTCAGAACTTGGGGCAAAATTTGCCCCGCGATTGAAATAGAAATGACCCCTTTTCGAGGTTAGGGCCAAAAACAGATGAAACAATAGGAAATTGAAAAGATTTTAATGAGGAGACACAGTTTTAAAAAAATTGAAGATTCACATTGCCTATGCGTGAAATCTTGGGGGTTAATGTGCTTGCGGCAAAAAGGGGGGAACCCCAAAAAAAATTTGCAAAAATTGGCGAGCTAGATGGAGATAGAAGAAGAAAAAAAAAATCGCTGATGCGCGATAACAATTTGGGCGGAAGAAAAGGTTAGAATACAGAGAAAAAAACGATTTTAAAGATGAAAGGGGGCTAGGTTATAACGCTGTCTATAACAGAGCGCAGTAGCATCAAAACAAGCAGAATAAGGAAATTTAAAAGAAATATTATGAAAAAACAAGTAGCGAAAGAATAAGATTCGTTTAGGAACAGGGGATTACAAAGTTTGTTATTAACGGCTGGGGTTTGTTTCTACACTAGTTTATGCTTTAACAGGCAGTGACCAACAGGACCAGTAAGCCCCCAAGCCTCAACCCGGTAAAGTTGGATTAGAAAAAAAATTACACTCTTGCAAACCTATTAAAGAAGTTAGCCCCTAAAAGTTGATGCTCGCCCGGGGATAATAGGGTGTTGTAGTTGGGTTTTGTTCTTAGGCAAAGTTGCTGGTTTATGGCCCCCATCTGTGGACGTTAGGATGCTAGTGCTGGGTTAAATTTTTAGTGAAATAAAATGGCTAATCCAGTAAAGTTAAAAAACAACAAGGGCTGTCTTTTCCTAGTATGACTGTCGGAGGGTACATTAACAGGGGGAGTGTTTTTGGGGTGCTTTCTGGGTGTGGGGCGCTTATAAATGGGTTTGCTTTTTCGGGGGGGTCTTTTTTAAAATGGATGGAGCGGGCCTTGTGTTTAACCCATTATTGTGTCCCCAAGTCTTGTCGTCTCCAGCTATGGGTTCGTTATTTAAAATTTGTATCATGCCCCTCTGTAGCTGGTCAGAGGGTAGCATGTATTTTCCATGACCCCCCAACAAAGTCAAACCCTTTTACCTAGGTGTGCAAGAAAGTTTGATACCCTTTTTTGTGGCAGGCAAATAACAGCTGAGTTAATAGCATTTCTAAATTAACTAGAAAAAAGTTTTCTGGCGCAAAACCCGTAGATTTACCACGATGCTAGATTTGGTCTGTGTTGCGTCCCAAAAACACCCCAAAAGTTGTCCTTATGGAGTCATTTGTCTTTGCACGCCTGGCATTGTTAGACCTTTATTTTTTCTAAGATAAATTTTTTCCAAAAAATTAGGGTGTTTTTGTTCTATGGCCCCCCTCGAATTGTGTTTTTGGGTGAAAAGAGGTGTGGTGGGCCGTAGTATAAGTTTTCTCTTTTTGTGCCCCCAAATTACAATGTGCCCAACCCCCGATTGCGGTCTAACTTTTGTCTAAAATCAGTTTTAAGGATCAATGTTAAATTCGTTGCAAATTTTTTTTAGGTTATTGTCCTTGAGCTGTTAAAAGGATAAAAAGCGTTGCGTTAGGGGGGGCACTTTTTGTTAGTTATATTCGTTGTATGGTAATAAAAATGAAAGTTTTATACTGCCTTACTAAAAGATTAGGTGGTTTTAAAAGGTTTTTCATATGAAAACACCCCAGCAGTGTTGCGAGGGAAATGGCAAATTTAACTGTTCTGAAAAAAAACCATGGGTGGCTGTCCATGAGAGGCCTCTGTCACTCTTTATTGGCGGATTTAAATATCTGTTAGTGGGGTTTTCAAGTCGACTTGGAAGCCCTATGATACTCTAGCAAAGGTTTTTAAATGAAGTCAAAGATTTGGGGTTAAAAAACGCTCCCAATCGTAAGCGGGTGTTTTTAATTTTATTCAAAAGCTACATTTTTTTAAAATTTGTTTTTTTAAATAGTTTTTTAAAAAGGATGTAATCTTTAACCCGCAAAACGGCGTGTGTTCTTTTCACATCCATTGAAAATAGGCGCGCGATTTGGATTGCCCTTAAAGAAATTGGGTTTAAAAAAAAATTTGGGTTTATATTAAAGTAAGAAAAAACGGGTTGGTATTAAGGATGGACAATCAATCTATTAAAAAACATTTAAAAAATACCCCAAAGGTTACTACAACTTTTGTTTTTTAAAAAAAAAATATTTAGAATTTTAACATTAAAATTTTTAAAAATTAAAGAGGCAAAATCTTATAGTTATATGTATTTTCCCAAAATTTAAGAAAGGGAGTTGTTTTTCCCAGAGGCCCTTTCTCGAATTTTTGGCTTTTATGACGTGGCGAAACGATATATTTAAAAAAAATATTATTTTAAAAAAGGGGGTTTTTGGTATGAGGCGTAGCCATTTGATTTTTGGAACCCCAAATTTTTTATGCATTTAAACAGTTAAAAAACAGATATAATTTTTTTAAGGCTATCCTCTACTGTTCTACAAGCTTTTCCCCAACTAAGTAGGGTTTTCGTTTTTTCAGTTACATAGCTTTGGGGGGACATTGAATTTAAAGAATTAATTGAGGTTTTTTTAAATTCATTGGATTAAAAATAGTTAATCAAAACGGAAAGCCGTTGTTTGTTTTTTTTTATTAAAGGGGGTGGAAGTGAAGAGCATATTTGAAGTAGTAAGAGTCAGTCCCGCAGGGGTTAATAGTGTAAAAATGAAGAAGATATGTGGGTGGGCGTGGGCAGGGGTGGTTTAATTAATAACAATCAAAGAGGGGGTTTTGACTTGGGGGTTCGCAGTGCTTTGAAGGACAAAAAATCAACAAGAAACATTCACACAGACGAAACACACAAAACACACACCACACACACACCCCAAAACGCAAACAAAACAAACAAACAAACACAACATACACACAAAAAAAAACAAAAAAAAAAAAACAACCACAACCAAAAACCCCAAAACCACACCACACACACACCCCCCCCACACCCCAAACACACACACACAACACAAGAAAAAGACTGAACACTAACTCAGTACACACGACGAGAGAGAGCACCCCTTATTGTCGTTTAGGCAGCTAAGGCCTTTTTGAGTTTCCCGGGTTTTCCCCCCCCCCCCCATCATCGGGGTTTCCGACAGCAGGCTGTCTAGTATCGATTTTCTACTTCCCTTTTTAATACAAGCACAAAGTAATCTTAACAATCAAAATAAACAAAAAAATGATAAAAAAGTGATTTTCTCCCTTTAGTTTTGCATAAAAGTAATTCCTCCCTGTAAATTATTATTTATGATCAGTGAGAGGAAATTGATTATTAAAGTTTTGTTTTGTGTTTAATTTTCTAAAGCTTTTTTAAAAGATGTTGTACAAAAATAGCTACTAAAAATACTTTAAGCACAGTTGTTGTTTTTAAACCCTTTAAAAATATTTTGCTTTAAAAAAAAAAATTTTAATAACAGTACAATTATGCATAACACCTAAATTATAAAGCTTTTAGTTTGCACGTTATATATTAAACCAAAAAGTGTAAATTTGGGGAAAATGCCCGAGTGATTTTTTTACTTGTTTGTGCGGGTTTTTTAAAGTCTAAAATTTGGCCCTCTTTCTGCCTCTGTGACTCTTCCCCCTTTTCGTGTTTGTTTGTCTGGGTCAGGGGCGGCTATAAAGCCCGCAAACCCAATGTGGTCACTGGCGTGGCTATAAACGCCCGTAAAAAACCCCTTTTGTTTTGTTGTTTGGTCACTGGCGCGGCTATAAACGCCCGCAAAACCCCAAAGTGGGCACTGGCGCGGCTATAAACGCCGTTTAACCACTGTGTGTGTTTGTGTGTGTCCTGGAAAAGTCACTGAAAAGGGGGTGAGAGAATTGCCCCAAATTAGACAAATGAAAGCAGGAAAAAAGTATAAGAAATTCCCCTTTAGGGCTTTTCCCAAAAAAACCCTTTCCCCTTTGGCCCATTATCTGTGATCCTTGGTCTGGGTTGGGGCCCCAGGGCGCCTAGGGTCTCAAGTTGACCCAGGGGTGATCAGTAATGTGGCCAGATGGAAGGTTTTGCCTTTTTTATAATGATTTTTGGGAGGAATTTTTAATTGGTGTTCCGATCACCAAAACTTATTAGCGTAAGCCCCCCTTTTAATGTACTATAACGTCATTTTTTGGGGGTTTTGGGGTGTTAATCTTGTGGAAACAGGTGTTAAAATTGGTCAAAAAAAATATGTGTGGCGTGTGTGTATGTGAAATGGGGGGTTTTTTTGCAAAATAAAATGGGTGGTGTGAGCCCGTATTTAAATTTCTCTTGTGTTAAGGGGGTTGATCTCCCCTTTCTGTTAAGGGGTGTTGTTCCCTTGTGTTAAGGGTTTTTGATCTCCCTTGCTGTTAAGGGGGTTGATCTCCCTTTCGTTTAAGGGGTTTTGATCTCCCTTGCTGTTAAGAGGTGTTGATCTCCCTGTGTTAAGGGGTTTGATTCCCCCGCGTTAGGGGGTTTTATTCCCTTGCTGTTTTAGGGGTTTGATTCCTTGCTGTTAAGGGGGATTGATCTCCCTTTTTTGTTAAGATCCCTTTTGGGGTTGGGGTTTTCTCTTGCTGATTTGTCTCTGTTTAAGATGAAAAAACTTCAGGGTTTTTTTGTTTTTTGTTTTTGGGTTTTATAAACCAAAATAAAACCCCAAAACCCTTTGCTCTTTCCGGAGGGAAAGAGAAAAAAAAAGGGGGGTAGGGGGGGGGAAAAGAAAAAAACCGAAAACCCTCGAGCGAAAAGGAGAAAACGCAGACGAGGGGAAAACAAAAAATGGGGATTGTTTATTCCCCCCTTCTTCCCCCCTCCCCTTTCCTTTTTTTCCCCCTTTTTTTTCTCTTTTTTCCCCTTTTCTCTCTCTCTCTCTCTTTTTCCCTTTGCGTATAAAAGCCTTCTATTTGAGGAAAAAAAAAAATTTTTTTAAAGTTCTCCCGTATTCAGTCTGGCTAAAATTTAAATTTTTAAAATTTTGCAACTGTTGTTTTTTAGAAAATTTAACCCTGAAAATTTTTTTCTTTTTACTCATTATTTTTGTATCATTTATTTTCCTTATCATTGGGTCAATCTTTTTTTTTTTTTTAAAAAACATCTAAAATAGCACATGCTCGTCTTTTCTTTTCTTTAAAATTTATCATCGAATTACCCCCTGGGCCTTTTTCAGTCGTGTAATAGTTGGGATAGACTATATTTTGTATTTTTTTTTCTCATACTTTTTTCTTCTTTTTCTTCTTCTTTTCTTCTTTTTTTTTTTGTATATTTTTTTATTATAAAATATATAAAAAAATTTACTTTCTGCATATTTTTGTGATTTTTTTTTTGCCTCAGGGTGGTGTAAAAAAGCACGTTGTATGCTTTATTCTATCCCCCAAAAAACAAAATTTCGTTGTTTTTTTTTCTCTCTCTCCTCTCTCTCTCTCTCTCTCTCTCTCTCTCCCTTTTCTCTCTCCTTGAGTCAAGGGTTTGTGTGTAGGGTAGGGCCCGATTTATCCTCCCAACCCACCCCCCGACCCCCCCTGTCAGAAAAAAAAACCAAAAAAAGAAGAAAGGGAGCAGTCCCCCCGGGGGACTCTGTCAACGATCTATAAAACGCCTTGTCACAGGGCTGTTTATGTATGTATGTCATGTAGCATGTCACGTATTTGGTTGAGAATCAGCGTTATTTGCAACAGTTTGACATGTATTTTTTTTGGGATGTTTTTGTAACCCCCCCTCCACCCCCCCTCTGTCAGGCCCCCCCTGAACCCTTCCTCCCTCCAAATAATGCTACATGCTCACTTGACGGCTGTGTTGTTCTGTCCTTGTTACCACCTGGGTCTGTTCCTCCCCCCAACATAATGCTACAGCTCATTGGCGGTCTGTGTTGTTTGACTCTGTTAAACAAACCTGGTGTCGTTACCCCCTCCAACTAATCATACCTGCTCATTGAGGTCGTGTTGTTCTGATCCCCTGTTAACAAAATGTGTCTGTTACCCCTCCAAACTAATGATACACTGCTCCTTGACGGTCTGTGTTGTTTTGATCCCCTGTTAAAAAAACTGGTGTCTGTTACCCCCCTCCCTTTTTTTCCCCCCCCCCTCCACCCCACAGCACGCAAAAAATTTTAAAAAGGTCGAATTGAGGAGGGCAGTTTGATGGAACGTTCGATCAAGATTTCTTGCTGGCGGCAGCCCCTTGTGCTTTTTGGGTTTTTGTTGTTGTTGTTGTTTCAGTTTGATTAGAGGAAATCTTTTGTTCCTTTTAAACATTGTGTGCTCAGCGTTTTGCGAAAGCACTACACGAAGGTCCGCGTCGAAGATCCCCCCCACCCCCCCCCCCTTCCCCCCCAAATCGGAACGAATATGAACCTTTACATTGCGTTGTCTTGGGGATTGTTATAGTTGTACGTGGTGTACCCATCACGCAACATTTCTTGCTGTGTCGTGCTTTTGTACAATTAAAAGAAAAAAAAAAAAAGAAGAAAAAGAAAAAAAAAAAAAAAAAAAAAAAACGAACAAAAAAAAAAACCCAAAAAACTTCAACGAAGTTACAATGAATATGAAATTATACGTAAAAGGCCGTACGTGTTTTAAAAGGGTTTGTGTGTTGTGTGTGGGGGTTGGTGTGTGTGTTGTGTGTGTGTGTGTGTGTGTGGTGTGTGGGTGGGGTTTTGTGAGTGTGTGTGTGTGTTGTGTGGGGTGTGTGTGTGTGTGTGTGTGTGTGTGTGTGTGTGTGGTTGTGTGTGTTTGGGGTGTGTGGGTTTGTTGTTGTTTGGGGTGGTTTTTTGTTTGGTGTGTGTGTGTGTTGTGTGTGGGTTTTGTTGTTGTCCTTCATGGCAAATGGGCCACAACTTGGGGTATACTGGGGTGGTGGGGCTGGGTGGGGTGGGTGTGTTGTGTTTTCAAAAATTGTTGGCCAATCCTTCTTGAATTTGTTGGGGTACAGGGCAAATTGGGTTGAAATTTTTGGTTTTTTTTCCCAAACTGCATTTTTGCTTTGGCCCATCCCCCTGAAAAATTTTTGGGAAAAACGTGGCATTTATTGATTTGACCCGCATACTCAGGCTGTACCAGCTGGCCAGTTTTCGAGGAAAATGAAAAACCCGGGGGCCCCGCAGGTCTGGGGGTCGGGACCCGTCAGTTAGCTCGCATTGGATCCACCAGCTGGGTTCTAGTGTTTGGGGCATAGGGGAGAATGAGGGGAATTCGGGGACCGGTTTAGTGGGTTGTGTTGGGGGGGCGTCTCAGATGGTAGAGGGGTTCTTTGGCGGGGTCCTCCTGGAGGTTTGCAAAAGGTGGGTGATGGGAAAGGGTGGGAGCTTTTTTGGGGACGATGGGGGATCAGGGGGGGGCGAAAACCTTCCAGCATGGAGTGCCGGGAGGGGTCTGCCGGTCCGGGGGGTGGCTCCCCGAGGGGGCCCCAGGCAAGGACGCTCCGAGTGAAACCCCCTGGCCCGGGGGAAAGGCTGGTGGGGGGGAAGCGGGGCCCCAACGGGGTTGGGTAAAAAATTTTCCCTTTTCGGCCGCAGTCACGAGTGCCCGCCAAGTTTTAGGGACCCGGGAGGAGGGGACTTTTCCGCCCCCTTGGGCCCCACGCGGCAGGGGCCCTGCGGGCTAAAAGGGGCCTGGGCCCGAGAACCCGCTTAGGCCAAAGGCAAACACCCCCCCATCGTGGTCCCCAACCCCTGAAATTGCAAGTTCGGCCAATTCGAAAGGAAAAAAAAGAAGATGAGACCAAAATTTAGAAGAAGAGGAAAGAGTAGAGGAACAAAAAAAGACCCCATTGAAACCCCTTTTGAGGGGAGGAGGACAAAAATGAGACCTAGGAGGGCTTGTTTTGGGCCCCGGGGATGGACGAATTTCCCCCCCCAAAACTGATGATTAAATTTAAAAAGGGGTGAAAAGGAGTGCCATGGGATGGAAAAATTGAGAGGAAGGAGGGAGGAAAAACAGGAAAGGAAGGGGTAGAAAGGGGGAGGAAAGGAGGGAGAAGGAGGGAAGAGAGGGAAGGTTCCCGGGTGTGTTTGGTTTGAGCTGTTTGAGGGAAAATGTGCCGAAGGGGATTTGGAGTGGCAGGATGGGTTTTTGGGAAAAAAAATTTTGAACCTTTTTTATTGATTTTAAATTAAAAGGGGTGAAAAAGGGGTAAGTGGACCAGGGATGGGGGGTTTTAAAAGTTTTTAAAGGACATGTTATTTGGGATAAATGATTGCCAGGAATGTTATTGGGTGTAAGATTGCCCGGAAATGTTTTGGTTAGTGTGATTGCCAGCAAAGTTATTGGGGAGTAAATGATTGCCAGGCACATGTTGATTGGTGTAGTAAGTGATTGCCAGGCACATGTTGATTGGTGTATAAATGACTGCCAGGCACATGTTGATTGGTGTAGTAAATGATTGCCAGGCACATGTTGATTGGTGTAGTAAATGATTGCCAGGCACATGTTGATTGGTGTAGTAAATGATTGCCAGGCATATGTTGATTGAGGTAGTAAGTGATTGCCAGGCACGTGTTAACTGGGTTATAAATGATTGCCAGGCACATGTTAATTGGGGATAAATGATTGCCAGCACGTGTATTGGGGTAGTGAATGATTGCCAGGCACATGTTTATTGGGTAGTGAATGATTGCCAGCATGTGTTTATTGAGGGCAGTAAATGATTGCCAAAACGCGTGTTTACTGAGGGAGTAAATGATTGCCTGGCACATGTTGTCACGGACAGAAAAAGAAAAACCAAAGTCGTGGTCAGTCGCCGGCCAGCTCAACTGGACATAAGTCCAAAGTCAAACATTCTGGTCACCAGGCAGACGCCTCATGTGTCGGCCCAGCCAATTAAGCACGGCGGGAGGCTATTTTTAGTCCTACATGGAGACAGCATCATTCCCAGACAGACTAAGCCGCTTGACCGACGCCTCGATAGGTCTGGCCAGACGGGTCTCGGCGCCTGGGTCAGACTCATCCAGCCAATTTGTAGGACCAGTGTCCACAATTAAGTCGGACGTCGCCGGTCAAAGTAGGAGGGGGAAGGTATTGTGTGGTGGGGGTGAAATCAAGCTAATTAATTAAATGACCCATTGACCACCACAGAGAGCAAGGCAGGTAGATGTGACTGTCATGATTTACATATCCAATGAAATGAGAGGGGAGGCAACCTCAGTATAAGGCGGGAAAATGCTGACCAATGGTACTCACCCTTGGACAGATGGGTTTAGGATAAGATAGGAATGCGTGAGTGAGGAGGAGAGAACAGACAGAGAGAGAGGAAGAGGTTCTGGGTGTAGGCTCTGAACGAGAGCAGAGAGATGAGAGGGGGAGTGAACAGAACCGAGCTGTAGCATTAGCACCATAGAGAGTCTGCAGAGTAAGGACTAAGGAGAGATGTGGAGAGAGAGAGTTGCTAACTGATGAAGAGAAAAAAAAAAGAAAAGAAAAAAAAAAAAAAAGCAACCATGTCCATTTGATAGAGCAGACTAGTGGAGAGAGAGAGAGAGAAGAGAGAGAGAGAAGAGAAAGAAAGAGAGAGAGAGAGAGAGAGATGAGAGAGTGCAATGCGTGTAATGCAGGAGAAAAGCAAAGGAGAACAGATCATTGTCTGATAGGTCACTGTTCAAATCTGAACCGGGGTTTCGACGAGCCTCATACCTGCCGCGCCACTTTCAACTGCAGTCCAACGCTACCAACGCACAGTGTCTAACCTGACCATGCCAGCTGCCCAACCTGACCCAGTGCCGAGCTCTTCCATAACCTGAACCAGTGCTCAGCAGTTGTGGTGTGCGGGGAAAGTGACAGTGAACAGAAACAAAGAAAAAAAAGAAAAGAAAAGACAGTGATTTCGTGAATAGTTTAAGATCACACTGGACAGGTAAAGAGAAATCTGTTATTACCCGGGTTAGTTAATGAATGATTTAGATAAATGGGTTTGTGAAGGTCAAGAAAGAGAAAATGTTTATTGTGTGTGACTCCATATGCATTGATGTTTTCTTTCTATGATCATGGTGTAGTAAAGTTTATAGACTTTACTATGTTTGATGTGCGACTGCATGTTATATGAATGAGAGTTGGAAGCAAGCGTGGTGGGTGTGGGGGCGGTGCGCTAGTCCTTCCGTCCACTGACAACCCCGAGTCGCCAATTTAATTGGCGAGCCTGCCAGGATATTTGGCCCATTATTTATAATTGTTCAACTTCTCTGAGAGGAGCTGGGTGGGATTCAAGTATTGTAATCCTAAGGCAAGGGTGGGTCCAGTGACTGTATGTTCCCAAGATAGTTACATAGCGAGCCTTGGACTTGCGTCCATGTATAGTTTATCACTAGGCTTGGCATTTTCAGCCTCCCCCCCCTAGTACTTATTTTTTGCACAGAGTGCCTATAATTCGCTCTCATAGTGTGGGTCAGGCGCTAGGCCGTCTTATAAAACTAATTACGTTTGTCCCTAGCTACTATTATCATTCATGGATTGTGCCTATTACGTCACTCGTATCGGTAACCACCATTTGGCTGTCATATTAGTAAATTCTTGTTAAAAAAAAAGAGATATGAAGGGCGGAAGAAAAGAACACCCTTTTGAACAACTTGTGACGCGCTCGTGATTTAGGACTACTCGGGAGAATGTTGCAGCATTCGTTGAAACCCATCAAAAGATGGAAAGATATGAGGCGAGCGGATAGACGCCCGTGTCGCGGTAGAAAAAGAAGAAACAGAAAGATTAAGGATTCAGGCTAATGCAACGCAGGATAACAGATAGATTAAGCTGGAAACAGAAAGATTAAGATTCATAAAGAGTTAGAGAGAGTGAGAAGACGAGGAGACACTGATAGGTAGCTCAGTTTCCAGTGACCATGTGCGCAGTTATGCCCCCCGACCAAGTTGCCAAAATTTCTCTGAAGGACAGATTCGATTGATGCGTACATCAGGCCGTTTTGAAACGTTTGCTACTAGGCAGGGTTGGCCTCAGCAGAGTGGCAGTCATTTTGTCAGCGCTATTGACGGGTAAGGCATGACAAAGGGGGGGGGGGGGGGGGGGGGGGGGGGGGGGGGGGGGGGTGGTGTTTTTTTTTTCACTGCCGTTACCAGCAGAGCCCCAACAATCTGATTTTGTGCTGTGAAGGAGTCGTTGATGGAAGATTTAACCTCTCAGAGGAAGGGTTTTTAGAAAGAAATTTCGATCACTAGATTACAAGCTGAAGCTGGTGAAAACGTACACCTCAGTTGGTGCATCGTTAGAATCACTATTGTTGAGAATGGTTAGAGTTGAGTGTACGAGAAAGGAGTTCGGATTGACAGAGGGGGGCCCTTTGTTTTGGGTTTTTTTTTTGAAAGGAACAGATTTGTCAGTTTGCAGCGCATAGTTAATTATTCATTTAAAGAGAGACAGCCAGAGTCAGCAGGAGAGTTGCTGAATGTTAGAAGAGGTGTTTAGAGAGGCACGTTGGGGCACTATGTGTGAAAGAAACAGGTGCCTGGCCACAGGTGAGAAGAGTGCAAGGAGGACTAGGGGAGTGTCCTGCAAAGTCGGCAAACCTCAGGGGTGGGGGCTGGGGAAAGGAGGTCAAGGGACAATAGTGTTCATTTTGTCACATGAAGGGACATGTGGCGGAGGGATTGTCCATGAGGTTCCAGAAGCAGCAGCCTTGCAAGAGGTGGATAAGGGTCCCTGAAGGGAAACGACCTGCAGTGGAACCAAAAGGGATCCAATCTGAAGAGGGTGAGGCGGCCTGATGGCGAGCACTTGGACAGCAGTCAGTGGCAGGGATGGAGGGCACTACTGAGGGTTCATTACCATGGGAAGAAGGGTGGATTGGCCAGCTGAGGGTGAAGGTGTACGGACACCGTTGTCTAGGTGGTGTAGTATGAACAACGCTGTCGAGGAAGGGATTGACAGGGCAATCCAACCTGTACTCTATCGATGGCACGGTGAGGGAGTTTACCTTTGCTAGATAGAAGTCCGTACCCCCTTTCTTCTCAGAGCGAGGTTGTCTGCGCTGGTGATGGAGATACCCCTTGTAAGATTTGATCGTTTGGAAATAGTTCCAGGTGCAAGGGATCCAGGGGATCCTGAGTGTTGTCTGCTACAGGGCAGCAGTTTCATACACGGAGCAAGTAGGAGGAAAAGGTTGATAAACCGTAGTCCGGTTCCAGCTAGAGAAGTCCTGGCATAGGATTGTGTCGCCTGATGAGTTTAGGGCAGCGCAGGAACATGACCCTTCGTCTCGTGAAGTCATGGAGTTGCTAGATTTGGAGAGAAACAGGTGTTTAGAGGGAGTGAAGTCGGGGGGGGCTGGGCGGGGACCGGCGGGTTGCTGTACCAGTGGTCTCCTGGGTTGTCAGGCTAGGGACACTCAGTTAAGGTACCAGCAGTTATCGTGACAACTGCATGTCAGTGGTCTCCAGTCGCTCATGGCGGGTCATCTCGGCACCCATCAAAAACACTGACCGAAAATAAAAATAATCCTGTGTGAATTTTCATTGCCAGGGGCAAGGCAGACCTTAAAGCGGTTGCGCATGTCATGTGACGTGTGTCCTAAGGTCTGCCCACAAGAGGGGGTGAAAGAGGAAGGCGCCGCTTAACAGCCCCTTTAATTGACACAGGGGAGGGGGTGGGGCATTCAGGAGAGTGGCTCTTGATCTGAATTGGCCCAATCTCGCCCTGTTCCAAAGGTGGGCACAGGTATATAACATGTAAAGTTGCAAGGGATAAGTTTGCAGAAGCTTGGTCGGGCTATTTAAGCAATATGTACGGAAGGTGAGGAAGCAATACCAAGGGTGGGAGAATCATGTCCTGTACTGCTTCCCACGGATCACAACAAGCTGCTGATGCATTGGAAAGGACCATTCACCATCATTGAAATGGTAGTTCTGGATACCGAAGCTTGGAGGGAAATCAAACGTTTTCCATGCGAAGTTGCTCCGCAAATTTATTCAGCGTGAGACTCAGCACAAAGGCCGCAGCTGAAACAGCAGGTTTTCTGCGTTGGGCAATGAGCCTGCAGCCCACAGGTATCGAGTTCAGTACATTCCAGGGGGGGGGGGGGGGGGGGGGGGGGGACTCAGAATGTAGGACTACTATTTAAGCCGTGTAGTCTACAAGCTGGCTACTCAGAGGAAGTCAGTCATATCCGGTGCATACTTCTTTGTTGATATATGTGTAGATTACAGTATGTGGTGATAATAGGGTTCATTCCCAGTTGGCTAATGGTTCATATTTTCTTTGGAGACTGTTTCATGTAATTGAATATTTTGGTGCATACTGGCGGCGGGGTGTATAATGCAACTGTTGCGATAATGAGGATGGAATGCCGCTGTGAGGTGCTGGATCGTGATCATATTAGATTGTGCTTTTCATAATAGTTGTGAAGAGAAGATGTGGCAAATCTGCAGGTAGGGGAAGGCAGAGGGTGCGTACTGAGGTTGTTAGAAAATGATTAAATAAGCAAGAGCGCTCGGCAATGATAACTCATTGGGGTGGTAAGTCTACTAATGATAATCTTTAATTTATAAACCGTTTGTTGTAAAGTATTTGTCATTCGTTGCACGTGTAGCTGTGGTGTCAGCAAATTCGTTGGTTGTCTTTTGGTCCGGGGGGGGGGTGTCTTGGCGGAGCATAGTCCTTTTGCAAGGGGAAATGTCACTGACAGAAAAAAGAAAAACCGAAGGATGGTCAGTCGCCGGCCAGCTCAACTGGACATTGAGTCCAAAGTCATACCTTCTGGGCACCGCAGAATGGCCTCAAGTGTCGGTTCATCCCTATTAAGCATGGCGGAGGCTGGGGTGCCGGTACATGGAGTCAGCTTCATTATCCCAGACAGACTATGCCCTTGAGCGACCCTCGATAGGTCGGCCAACGGGTCGCGGCGCCTGGTCAGACTCATCCAGCCAATTTGTAGACCAGTGTCCCCAAAATTAAGTCGGAGACCGTCGCCGGTCAAAGAGGAGGGGGGAAGGTTTTGTGTGGGGGGGGGAGAAAGCATGCTAATTAATTAAATGACCCATGGACCACCACAGAGAGCAAGCAGGTAGATGTGACTGTCATGATGTACATAGCCAAGACATGAGAGGGGAGGCAACCTGCATAATAAGGTGGGAAAATACTGACCAATGGTACTCACCCGTGGACAGATGGTTTAGGATAAGATAGGAATGCGTGAGTGAGGAGGGGAGAACAGACAGAAGGAGAGAGGAAAGAGGTTCTGGTTGTAGCTCTGAACGAGAGCAGAGAGATGAGAGGGGGAGTGAACAGAACCGAGCTGTAGCATTGCACCATAGAGAGTCCTGCAGAGGAAGGACTAAGGAGAGATGTGAGAGAGAGAGTTGCTAACGATAAAGATAAAAAAAAGAAAAAGAAAAAAAAAAAGAAAAGCCAACCATGTCCTTTTGATAGAGCAGACTTGAGATAAGAGAGTGAGAGAGAGAGGAGAGAGAGAGAGAGAGATAGAGAGAGAGAGAGAGAGAGAGTGCAATGCGTTAATGCATGAAGAAAGAAAGGAGAACAGATCGATGTCTGATAGCACTGTTCAATCTGAACGGGGTTGCTCGACCTCATACTGGCCGCGGCCAACCTTTCAACAGCAGTGCCTACTGACCAAACGCCAGTGGTCTAACCTGACCATGCCAGCAGGTCCCAACCTGACCATGCCAGGCAGTCTAACCTTGACCAGTGCCAGAGGTGGTGGTGGGCGCCTTAACATGACAGTGAAACGAAACTAAGAAAATAAGAAATGAATAGACAGTGAGTCGTGAATATTTAAGATCACCTGGCCAGGTAAAGTAGAATCTGTTTATAACCCCCGGATTAGTTATTGATGATTAGATAAATGGTGGGGGGGATGTTCAAGGAAAGAGAGAATGGTTATTTTGTTGACTCCATATGCATTGATGTTTCTTTCAGATCATGGTGTAAGTATAGTTATAGACTTTACTAGTGGTTGATGGGACGAATGCATGATATATGATTAGATTGTAAGCATGCTGTGTGTGGGGTTTGGGCGGTGCGCTAGTCCTTCCTCCACGGACATACCCGAGGTTGACACAGTTTATTTGAAGGAATAAAGACTGCCAGGCAGTGTCTATTGGGGTAGTAAATTATTGGCAGGCAATGTGTTTATTGGGTAGTAAAGGAGTGCAAGATGCTTAAGTTGGGGGAGTAAATAATTGCCTTGTGTTGCATGGTATGACGTAGAGCGTTGGCGTCGAGTAACACCCTAAGTTTTGGTAAACTCACAGGCGTCATCGGCAACGATACCACCCCAGGCCTGCCGGATGCGCCTTTGTTCTCGCTTGGCCACACGATATGGCAGACAATACTATACGGACAACTAGGTAGGCACCGTCGACTGTTCACTGAGTGAACCAGCAGCACCCAAGCAAAGTTAACTTAACATAGTGGGCAGCGACTAACGAACCTACCAACGCTTTCTCAACTGTGAGTCCATTTTCTCAGCTCCATTTCGACCACTACGACCGTTAGCCTGAAAGCATGGCCAAACGTAATGAGGAACGCCTAGGAGAACCGCAGAACCGCGAAGGTTAGCCTCCACCACTCTCTGAACGTAAAACGTGGGCCGGCAGTGGAAGCTGTTCAAGCAATGTGACCCAACTACGTCTTATAGTCGCAAGACTAGAATATGAAGAAGCCGCTACATGAAAGCGTTATTCTTGGCACCACTTAGGTGTAGATGGACTGTCTGTATTCTATGGTCGTGAAATTGCAGAGGGAGCAAACGTCGAAGGCCCACTTAATTGCTGCCTTGACAATCATTTCATAGTCCAAAACCAATGAAACATATGAGCGCTTTGTGTTCAATAAAAGGGACCGAAAAAGAAGAGTGAAAACATAGCAACTACGTAAATGCGCTGAGGCAGCTTATCAAAACGTGCAACTTCTCTGAAGCAAGGTCACCTCTCTGCTCAGAGATCAGAATCCATTTTGGTATTAAAGCCAACCAACCAGAGAATCCTTCTACAGAGGCCAACCTCGACTCCAAGCCTGTAGTTGACTTAATGCAGAGCAGCTGAGACCACCAATGAACAGCTCAGAGTATGGGGGAAGATACAGAGTAGACATGCTGCACGCTGTACATAGTTCAAGAAAAAGGGGAAGTGGAAGACAAAGGCACACAGAAAGAAACTGGCATGTATAGTGGCAAGAAACACGTGATGAAAAAAGAAAGAATGGTCCAGCATGGGACATAATGCTCATGCCATGAGGTGCAAGAACAACCACTTTGCAAGATGTGCTTACAGAAGATGAAGAAGCGTAGAAAGTTCCGGCTGTTTGATTCGAAAATGAAGAAATGAATTCTACTAGCAGTGGAAATGAAGAACATCAACAAAATCATCATAGCTAGAATGAGATAGGTGGAAGAAGATTATTTGTCAAATAGACAGTGGGGCCTAGCGTTAATGTAATATCAGCCTGCATGTGAAACTTGCCAACTCAAGTCCCACCAAGACGGCACTCACGTCTACAATGGAGCCCTCTACGAACAGTAGGCAGAGCTGACCGCCAAATTACGAATCCCTAGACGGAGCAAACTGGAAGCGGAATTTGTTGTTGTGGATGAGGAACTGACAACGCTGATGGAAAAACATCTTCAGAGACAATGAAGTTGATAACAGTTTCCACTATGATAACTTGACATAGCACAGATAAAAGAATCACAACGTCACGTCAACATTCGCGGATGTATTCCGCGGAAGAACAAGTAGCTTACCAGGGGGGGCACACTTTGCAAGTCGATGAGACTGTTGACCCCGGCCAGTTTCTGCGAGTGGCCGAATTACTTACCAAAGAAAAGAAGTGAAAGAAGAGCTAGACAGACTGCAGGAAGCAGAGATCTTTCCAAGTACAGATGAACCAACATCCTGGATGCCAGTCAAATGTTAGTGGCGAACGGAAGCGATCAGAAAGCTTCGAATATGCATCGACCCTCGACCACTCAACAAGCACGAAGCGGAACCTATCCCATTCCCCACTATGACAACATTCTGCCAAGCCTGGCGAGGTCAAGTGTCCTTTTCAAAACTTGACCTGAGCAATGCTACTGGCAGATCCACTTAGATGAGAAAATACATCCCTTATGACTACTTCCAAAATCAATATGGAAGGTTCTGGTGAAAACCGACTACCTTTCGGGACTTCAGTTTCATCAGCGAGCTCTTTCAGAAAAGACTCGACCAGGCACTGGAAGGACTCGAAGGATCATAGGGGTATCAGAACGACATCAGTGTCCATGGGTAGAACGAAGAGGAAAACATGACAGAAACCTAGTTACACCGCTTGGAGAGATGCCGCAACCGAGGTCTACGCCCTATACAATGAAAGCAGACCTGAAGAAGCAGTCCATCAGGGGGGGGGGGGGTAGGGTGGTTGTGGGGGGGGGGGGTTGTGTTGGGGGGGGGGGGGTTGGGGGGGGGGTCTTTCCGGTGGGACACCTGTGAAAATCGAACGGCTCAAGATCGAGTCCTGATAGCTAGAAGCGGTCAGAGACATGCCATACCGGTCGTATCGAGAAGAGTCAGACGTCGGGGGGGGGGCTGCAACTTACCTCGCTAAGTTCTTACCATAGCTCTCAGATGGCCGGGTACATTCCGTCAGCTGACGAAGACGACGTTCCTTGGATGTGGACAGCGACGCATGACCAGGCCTTGGGGCTACGGGTGATCTGAGACTTGTCAACAGAGCCCCCAGTGTTAGCTCTTCTATGACCCAACGGTAAGACTTACAGATCCAGTGCACGCAAGGCCTGAGCGGTACTAGGCGCAGTCCTTCTGCAGTAGGGACGCCCCATAAGCGACAGCAGCCGTGCCCTAACCGCCGAATGACACAAAAAAAAACTACGCTCAGATAGAAAAAGAGCTACTTGCCACTTGGTTTCTCGGCAGAGAAATGGCTCCAGTACATATTTTGGTCCACATGTCCTCGTTACAAAGTTACCACAATGCCTTTGGAGACAATCTTCCGAAAAAACCGCTCTCTTCTGCACCCAGGCGACTTCAAGGTCATATGCTGAAGACGCCAGGGGATATGACCTCACCATCATCTCCCACAGAGGAAAGGACCTGTACTAGCAGATTCTTTCTCTAGAGCATATCTACTCAACAAAGCCAAGCGAGCAAATGACATCGAAGATTCTACAGCCTTGATTTCATCCTCATAGGACGTAAGAAAGACTTGAGGTATTGATAGAAGCAACAAGTCAGAGGAAGTGTTGCAGAAACTCAAGACGTCATTCATGACTGGGTGGCCTGAAGACAAGTCTCACTACCGATGGAGCTATCACCACTTCAGCTTCAGAGATGAACCCTCGGTAACAAGATGGCTGTAATTATTATAATTATATATAGGTAACGATTTTACGTAGGTTAAGTTGAAGTATGACTTCACGCGGATGAGGGCCCCACGGGGGAACTTCCGGACGCCGATGTCGGAATGAGCAACTGAACATGAAAAAAAAACAAGCGTGACTCGACTTCTTGTTTTTATTGTGATGACGGGCACGTTCCTACATGGTGGTCAGAAGTGGGATGGAACTCATCGAATTACGTTTTTGACATTTAGCAACCTGGCCACGTACGTAACAAGGTAGGTTGGGGGGGGGGGGGAGGGGTGTGGTCACGTTGAGGACTCCGCGGCTGGTTTGCTCATTCCCTTTTGCGTGCTACAAGGCGTACTCCGACACTGAAAGACTTAGGCAGTGGCGCCACTGGGCTTTCGACACTTTCGACACTGACACACGTACGTGTTTCCGTTCTAACACTCGGAAAGCATGGACTGCTTACGAACCACTGCCCCCTGGCGTTGACGGCTAACGTTGCTGAGACTGAGTACGTTTGAGCCGAATTGACATCTTTATAGAGGCGCTTAGCTGACAAAGAATGACCGTACTCGACGGACATTTTTGCTGAACTTGGCAGAAAAGATGCCATGGAGAAAGAAAGACTTTCACTATCTGCGAAGGAAGAACGACGATGGTGTATCATTAATCTTGCAGAAAAGAACGAAAAACGTCACTGTCTCCTGAAAGGCAAAATTTCGTGAGCTCTGCAATCCCCTGACGAACATTATTATGGAAGACACAATTTAAACACCTCTCCTCCAACCCCGCATCGTCCCAATGCGCACCGCCGAAGACGTAGCATCTAGAATCGGCAACGCGAAATGTTCACCACCTTGGATGCAAAAAGAACGGAATTTGCAATCCGGATGGATGAGGAGATCTTCCAGGCGATCTACTTTCAGCACACCGTTCGGCGATACAGGTTTCTGCCAGAGCCGTTTGGCATTAATATACGGCAGTGAGTCTTCCAGGAAGCCAGGGGAGGCTATTCGAGGATAGTCCTTGTGGCAGCATTGTAGATGACATCCTCGTCTGGGCTCCACCGACGAGGAGCATGATGCAAATCTCAAGAAGATTCTGGAGCGAGCACGAGCAGAATCGGGCTGAAGCGGAACCTCCGCAAATGTCAAGTTTCAGGATGAAAAGCGTCACTTTCGTCGCCACAGGTTCACTGATGAGGTCTGAAGCCAGATACGGAAAAACAAACGCAATCCGGAGATGCTTCACCTGAAGGAACCGGGCAGCTCTTCAGAGATTCCTTGGCATGACAAACCTACCTAAACAAGTCATCCAGAACTACAGCGAGAAAACAGCAGTTTTGCGAGAACTGCTACGCAAATGACATTTTTTGGTTTGGGAGCTGGACTGTCGTTTTCCTCACAACAGCAGCCTTCAACAGACTCAAAGATGTCCTCATGAATCCTCCTGTCCTGAATGCTTCGACCCTGCGAAGCCCGTCCGTCTTGTCTGTAGACTCATCCAAGAGTGGACGGGTGCCGCATGCCGCAAGAGGATGCTCCTGTGGCCTTACCTTCACGGAGCCCTTGCCTGACTGCGAGACAGGTATGCGCCAAAATTGAAAGGAGCTCCTGGCTGCTGTATTCGCCTGCAGGAAGTTTCATGAACTTTGTATATGGTCGAAGGTGACCATAGAGACTGACGCACAAGCCTCTGATCACCATCGTGAAGCAAGTCACTGAATCTGCCCCTGCGCGTCTCCAACGCATGCCTTCTAACAGCTGCAAACGCTACAACCTTGGAGTTCGTCTACAAAAAAGGCAAAGAGTTTGTACTCTTGCTGACGACGCCTGTCCAGAGCGTTTCCCAATGATCCAGCTGAAGAGGAGGAGTTTACTGCGACGTCATGACAGGTCTCTCCATATCGCCGCGAGAATGACTGAAAACGTCCAGAAAGAGACGTTGGGCTGACCGACCATGCAGAACTTGCAAAGCTCATCAAAGATGGATGGCCTGACCATGAGCGAGGCCTGCCGGCGATGTGAAATGCTTCGTCCCCATGCTGGGTGGGGATGTGGGGGGGTTTGAGAGTGACGTCATCATGAAAGGACAGAGAGCGTGGTTCCGAAAGCCTTGAGTCCACCGTAAATCCCGTTCTCCACAATGGCCGAATGGGAACAGAGCGCACCAGACTGCTTGCAAGCACATGGTGGCCGGGCCCAAGATGGCATCAAGACAGTGAAGACGCTGTGCCCAATGCTCAGCCTGCAGCAGCTACAAGGCCCATCTGGCTGAAACAGACCCCGCTGAACCTCCATCCTGAACGCCCTTTGTCCACCTCGCAGGCAGTTCCGTCATATTTTGTCTGGATAAGGCAAGCAGTACTGTTGTTTGCCATTACTACTCTGGTGGGTTCGAGATGGACATATCACAAGATGACTTCAAACTTGGGGATCCTAAAGATAAGCGGCACTTAGCGTCTCATGGCATCCCAGAAAAGCTGATGACAGACAATGGCACGCTATTCACAAGTAGTAGTCAAGCAGTTTTCGCACAAGAGTGGAACTTCCGTACACATCACCAGTAGCCCCCACTACCCCAGATCCAATGGCGTGGCAGAAAACGCCGTCAAGCAAGCCAAACAGGCTGTTGAAAAGACGAAAGACGAATCAGACGAGTACCTTGGTCTGTGCTGAATCTTCGCAACACGCCACGATATGAATGTGCTCACCTTCGCAGTGCGCCTCAACTCAGACGGAGCGCGCGTTCACTGCCCACTTCAAACAAAACTTCCTCGCAACCCAAAGCTGTGAGCACGCGCAAAGTCGTCACCAGTTGAAGAAGTCCAGATACAGCACAGGAAACAGTATCATGACAGGTCCAGCGAGAGAAATATAGCGTCCTTTGAAACATGGTGAAATGTTGTGGAGCGATGCAGACTGAAAATGGCTTTCAAGAAACTTGCAATAGTGAAGTCCACATCGCCACTCATCCAAGGTCGACGTGCGTCACTGCAGATGGCGCTGACTACGTACGCAACAGATGTCACCTTCTCCCCCGTCCAGAGCCAGCCAACCACAGGTTCCGCAGCTCTCGCACGCTACCTCGTGGACAATCTTGAGTCCAGGTAGTGTGCGACCAAGGACCATTCCCTGCACCCGCCGACAGCAGCCAGCCTCATCGCCGCCTCCCGCTGTTGTCAGTTACCCTTTCCTTGGGTCTGCCCACTCGCTCTCACCACTCAGCTTGCCACGTGCCACGAAGCAAGGTTCACCCCAGTGCAGCTGGTTTCCCCTCCCCAGCACCTCCCACCCATACCGTTCCTGCCTCATCAAGCCGCGCCACCAACAAGACACGAGGTCCAATCGCCGCACACAGATCACCGGGTCCGTCCGGCCACTACACCAAGGTACACCATCACCACCAGCTCCAGCACCGACCGCCTTGCAGCCCTCTGCCCGGGGTGACCCTTGCCGGTAGAGCCTGAAATCGCAACCCCAAAGTAGTTGACTGAGTGATGTCGGCCATCTACCAGTGCTTGATGTGACAGTTTGCTGGTTTTTGTTTTAGTTATGTTTTTTTGGTGCGAGTTGCAGGTTGGAAGATGATCTTGGTAAAGTTGGCATTAGGTTTTTTTGCCGCTACAGGAAGGCACTTTGGATGAGTTAAATAATTGTCATTTAGATCCTAGTTTTGGCAAAGGCGAGACGATCTGCTGGCGGAATCTAAAACAAATCTTAAATAATGTTAGCGAACCGCCCGAGAGAACGTGGACAAACGAGTTACAAGACAAAACACGGCGCGTTTCGACCTCTTAGGTCTTCGGGGGGGGGTCTGTGATAATTAAACGAATAAAACAACGAAATTCACTGAGCAGGGGGGGCGCTTCCAGATCGATCAGGCTTCAGCGCAAGGAAGAAGGCGTGAAGAGAAACGAGGCTGTTGGAAGGGAAGTAGTGAGCGAGTCAAAGTCGGAATGGTGTTAAATATTATTACTGATAGGAATACTGGTTAGATGGTCAAATATTGGGGGAAAAAAAATCAATCTTGGTGTCAATAAGTATGTGTATGGGAGAAAGGAGAGTGGTTAGAGATTCTTAAGCAGGCAGGGTTTGCCGTGGCAACAGTCCCAGAGGGATGGTGATGGCAGTGCAAGGGTAGTATCAATAATAGCAATATAAGTATTACTGAATGAATATTGCTAACAACGATAGTGAAGGGTAAGGGAACGAAAGGCAGGTGACAGAGCATATGGTCTTGTTACGCGTTTGTCCAGTTCGCTGGGCGGGTCGCTTTCAGTTATAAATATTTTGCATGGGATTGGGGGGGGGCGCTTTTAGTTTATAGAATAAATTGGATAAATAAATAGAAAAAAAAAAAATCTTGAGAAGGAAGATGTAGATTATTATAATTATATATGTACATTTACGTCGATGTTAAGTTGAATATTGGACGTCAGCTACTCGGATGGAGGGCGCCACGGGGACTTCCGGGACGCGCGATGTCGGAAGGAGCATCTGAACAGAAACCAAAACAAGCTTGACTCGACTTCTTGTTTTTATTGTATGACTGAAACGTCTAACAATGGCCTTATCTTCAAGCAGGATAGGGTTTTTTGTACCCTGGACAAGGGGATATATAGCGCATATGAGAAACTACTGCATTCCACACACTCAGATTCGATGCATGCCTGAAGAGAGACTAGAGTGTGTTGGTATTTGGCCTGTATGACAGGAGATATTACCCTGTTCTAGCAGTTTGTGAAGTTTTGCCAGAGATTCCAAGTCACAAACCAACCTGAAACTCTCCAACCGCATGAAACTACCACCAGACAATGGAAGAAATGGGAGTAGACCTGGTTGAGTGTGATGGGAAAGGACGATCTAGAGGCCACAGTAGACTATCTCTCCATCTATTGGGAAATTGACAGACTAGAGACACAAGAGCAACAACGGTCCATCACACACATCTCAAGGCTCTTTTTGCAAGATACGGGCTGCCTGTCACAGTCATATCAGACATCGGCTCCCCCTATACACATCAGGAGAAACCTTCAAAAAGATTTGCTCTAGATTTTTGATTTTGAGCATGTCACCTGCTCATCTCCGACCACAGCAGAAGCAACGGAAAGGCAGAAGCTGCGGTAAAAAACAGCCAATCCGATCCTGAAAGAAGAACAAAGACGGAGATCATTCCTGGCATTACTGAACTACAGAAAACACACCCAGCCAGAATGTCTAACACGAGCCCCCACAGAAGTTTCTTCAAACCGAAGAACCTAGAAGCTTCTTCCGATGCGAGGGTATTCTTCTCGACCCAAGAATCACTCTGAAGAAGGACATAAGTAAGATTAAGGAAATTCAAATATTCACAAAAGCGCGTCATGAACCAGCACGCGCCAAAGAATCTCCGAACCAGCGTCCAAGAGGGAGAACTGTCCCGTAATCAAACCTCATACACTAGGCAAGATGGAGTGGATGAAAGGTACGCATCGTCCAATAACAAAGGAGACGGTCCTATGACGTCGAAACAACAGAGGGAACCATCCTCAGAAGAATAGAGCCCACTTTGAAGATAAGTTCCTGCTCCACGCCTGAACAGAACAACAGCCACAGAACAGACAAACCAGAGAGCCCCAGGACCTGTACAAAGACTTGAGATTACACATAGACCTGAGCCACGGTCGACTCTCGGAGAAGCTCCCAGATAAAGGCTCCTAAACAACCCACTCCAAAGGCTCATATCCCGGCGAGACACCACCCAGGACAACGAGGACGCATCAGGACGGCCTGGTAAAAAGAAAACCAGCACAGAGACCTATGTCTACAAGGAATCAAGTAGACGAACACTGTATATATGTAAATATGGTGGAGTTGAGCTTATTAGGTTGTGATACGGACTTTTTTTTTAAAGATTATTGTCAGTTTGTGTTGTTGAGACATCTTACTCTTTGAAAAGGCAGGATGTTTGCATTAGGACTTGAGAGCTACGCGGTCGAGGTAACTTCCCTTAAGAGGTAAACGCTCGCGCCATAGCGTCAACGATACCGCCCCGTGCCTGCCGTGATGCGCCTTTGTTTTCTAGCTAGCCACGACGAATGGCAGACAATACTAAAACGGACAACTAGGTAGGCACCTCGACGGTTGCACGAGTGTACCAGCACACCAGCAAAGGTAAAACTTAACACACCTGGCACATGTTGTATTGAGGGAGTAAATGGACTGCCAGGCAGGTGTCTATTGGGGAATAAGGTTATTGCCAGGCAATGTGTTTATTGGAATAAAAAAAAAAAAATGATTGCAAGATGCGTGGTTATTGGGGAAGCAGGCCTCAATGATTGCCATGCACGTGTTTTGGGGAGATAGTAATGATTGCAAGAAGTTGTGTTATTGAGGAGTAAATTTTGCCAGGCACGTTTTTATTGGGTATATATGATTGCAAGATGTGTGTTTATTGGGGGAGTAGGCCAACATGATTGCCAGGCAGCGTGTTTATTGGGTAGGTAAATATTGCCAGACTCCCATGTTCATCGGGCAGTAAATCATTGCCAGATGAATGGTTTGGGCCTATTGGCAAGTAAATGATTGCCGCTGGCACCTGTCTATTGGAGGGAGTAAATGATTGCCGGTTTGATCAAAGAAGATTTCAGTGTCGTGCCAAAAGTTATCTCTTTGTGTGGGCGGTTGTTAAAAAAGAAAAAAAAATCCCTATTAGAACTAATTAAGCTTTCTGGAGTACCTGGTCAGTGGTTGCCTGCATCACAGAAACCAGGAACTGCATGCATCTGCTTTACTGAAACTCAGCCCAAAAAACCCCCATATAGATGAGGAATTTTGTTTTGTGACTTACACATAGTCTACACAAGGCTACATAGATAAGTATGGCTTGAATGCAGGATGAGCACGACTGGGCAAACCTGCTGAGAGTTCATTTTCATATCATATTTACCATGCTGTAAATACACTGTCCCTTTACCAGTTTGATAAACATTGATTTTAGCCATAATAGTTACACATGTCATGTTGTCAGTTCAGGCACTGTCTGTCACCATGCTTCATCTCTTTATGGAAATAAATAAAGACTTGGTCCAAACCCTTTGTCTGCTTTTATCATTCATCATTTCTAAACATTATCAATACTACATCACTTCAGATCAACGACATTCTAACCAATCTGGAAGACGGGCCTTCAGCAGTCTGTTGACATCCAAGACAAGGTCGGTATAAAATTTGTGTTTCTTTGTGTTTTGTTTGTTTGTTTTCCTTTTTCTTTTCTTTTAACCGACCCTTGCTTGGCTGGATTACCCCGGCCCCTCCCCCCCCCCCCTCTCTCTCTCTAAAGCGCTAACATACTTCCTCTGAATAGGCAATTGGAATGTCAACAAGGAATCATTTATGTTTACAATCTTGACAGATACTATGCCAGTGTTAGATCCAATGCCCCTTTTAACAAGATCGATCACTTTTCTGGCTCGTACGAAATTCCTTCTTCCCTAACCTACGCAATTGATCTATACAAAACAAGCCTAGCTTACTCTGGACCATATGTCTGAACTCACTTCCACCAAGCTGCAAAACAATGTATACGTTAAAACTTTGCAAGGAACATTTGCATAAAACATTTTATGGTCTCAGGTGGGATGCCCCCGTCTCAGTAGTTTTCTCTGTAATTATTCGATACAATGATTATGTCCATTTGCTTAGTCTTCTGTGAACCATGACTTTGAATAAATCGTCTCTACTAAACCTACTCCGTTAAAATCGCTCATCCCCACTCCCACTCGGTCTACCATCCCTTTTCTCCTCCCCCTACCTACCTTTCTCTCTCCCCCCTCCCTCCTCTGACCGCTCTCTCTGTGTAGTTTTGGTTTGCTCGTAAGGGGGGCCTGGGGGGGGGTACATCCCCCATCTCATTAGTGCTGTTTATGTGTAGTAATGCTTTGCATTGTAAATTAGATTATCATGTTGCTATGTTGAATTGTCGGTATGAATGATATGTGCTGAAATATTGTATGCTATCAAGGACAGATTGTAAGACAGCGTTGGGCTAAATCTTCATCCTTGGGTATTAAAGATCAAGTCTATCATCTCTCTCTCTCTTTCTCTCTCTTTCTGATTCCAAGCCCTATACATTACCGACACAAAAAGCATCCGGATGAGTGGTGAGTGCGTTATGAAAAGTAGGAAAATAATGAAGAGGGAAATAATTATTTAAAAAAAAAAATCTTCTTCGTCACCGTCAAGACCACCACAGTGTAGGAGGTGTTGTGCTTTATATCCGGACTGTGGACCAGAACCCCAGTTGGTCAATTTCGAGCCTAGTTGTTTCCCTTGTGTACTGGTTAAATGTCTTCCGGTAGTGAGAAAAACAGAGAGCGAAGCGATAATGTAAGTTTGTGTTTTCCTTCCTGATTTTCCTGCAACTTCTGCGCGTTGGGGGCCTAAAAAAGTATGAAAGTTTCTTCTCTCTTGTCTGTTGACGTCATGAAATTCAGAAAGATTACTGGTTAGGTATTAAACATATTAAGAGAAGGTGTCAGAGAGATGTAGCTTGCTTCATCCAAGTATGTTTTATTCGAATGATTTCAGAAGGTGATCATCAAAACAAGAAATTATGGTCTTACATAAGAGTAAGAGACAGGACAACTTTGGGATTGCCAGAACCTGAAGAAACACCCAAATGAGGGGGACCATAATGACAGACCCTGAAGGAAAGCAACTTACTAAAAAACAAGCAGTTTTGTTCAGTTTTCTCAAATCCCCAAACCTTTAATTAACGTAGACTAAAGGATGATTATAAACTACTCCTGAAAATGGCAAATACATCAAGTAAACAAAGCAGGAGTATTTTAAGTTCTGACCAACATCAATGATAACAAGCAACTGTCCCGAATGGTGTTCCTGGCAAGCTTCTTAAAATTATGTGCAATGAATTGATGAGGTATACCAACTACTACCAAGCTTCACGGGACCAGGAGTAAGTACCTGATGGAGTGTGAGATGCGAGCATTTGTTTCCCTTTATCAAAAGGTGACAAAACAAAAGCAGAGAACGATAGACCTGATTCTCTTACATCCATATCAGCTAAACTACTTGAACACATAATATATAGGAGCGATAATGGACCAAGCTGACAAATATGAACTTTAAATAACCCCAGCATGGTTTTAGAGACAGCGAAGGGTTGTGAGACCTCCTCCTTAAACACCTCTCAATGATTTTATAACTGTCTTAACAACAGACAGCTGAATAGATGCAATTTTATTAACTTTCTAAAAGCCTTTGATAAGGTTGACCTGAGGCCGCTGCTAGATTTAGAACACATCGCATTGGCGGTTCTTTGCTACTATGGGCTAGATCATTTCTCGTTGGGAAGAACGCAAGAAAGTTGTGTGGAAGGGTCCGTCTTCCCATTGTAAACCAGTCTTGTCAGGTGTACCACAGGGAACTGTGTCTGGGCCCTTGTTTGTTTCCTTAATTATATAAATGAACATAAAGTAGAAATCTCTCATCCTGGAACTAGTACTATAAGGCTTTTTGCTGGGTTGATCGCTGTGAAGAGATACAATCAGAAGCTAGAAATGATACACGCATTCTACAAGAAAATCTAAACGCTGTAACAAGAGGGGGAATGGACTTGGAAAATGGATTTAGCCCCAAAAGTGGCAAGTGGTTGCCGTATATGTAACAAACGCTCACCAATTAGTCAATTATTCTATCCATATTACTATTCTTAAAGAAACTAATGCTGCAAAATATTTAGGCTTTGATTATAGAGTGGCGTCTCAAATGGAAAGAACATTACAATTTTTATGTAAGATAGCAAATAACATCTTTAGCTTTCGTATACAGGAATATTAATGTCTGCCCGAAAAGGTTAAAGACGACTGATACAAAACACTGGTAGACCAGTACTGGAATATGGTTGGCTCGTGTGGATC
>JAFLJL010003073.1:0-23466 GCA_018398815.1 Conus ventricosus | reverse complement strand
AGGGGGGAAACGGGAAAAGGGCGGGAAAAAAGGGGGAAAAAGGGGGAAATTCAGGGTAAAGTGGGGAAAGCGGGGAAAGACAGAAAAAAAGTGGGAAAGAGGGAAAAGACAGAAAAAAAGTGGGGAAAGCAGGGAAGAAAGAGAAAAAGGGGGGAAAAGCGGGGAAAGACAGAGAAAATGGGGAAAGCACGAAGAAGGGTAAAGGGGGGAAAAGCGGGGAAAGACAGAAAAAGGGGGGGAAAAAACAAGAAAGACGGGTGAAGTGGGGGAAAGCAGGGAAAGACAGAGAAAAGGGGGGAAAAAGGGGGAAGACAGGGTGAAGGGGGGGGAAAGACAGGGAAAAGTGGGGAAAGCAGGGAAAGACAGGGTGAAGTGGGGAAAGCGGGGAAAAGACAAAAAAAAGTGGGGAAAGCAGGGAAATACGGGAAAAGGGGGGAAAGCAGGGAAAGACAGGAAAAGTGGGGAAAGCAGGGAAAGACAGGGTGAAGGGGGGAAGAAAGGGGAAAAGTGGGAGAGGGAAAGACAGAAAAAAGTGGTAAAACGGGGAAAAAGAAGGGAAAAAAGTGGGGAAAGCGGGGAAAGAAAAGGGAAAATGGGGAATGCGGGGAAACACAGGAAAATGGGGAAAGCGGGGAAAAGAGGGGTAAATTTGGGGGAAAGCAGGGAAAAAAGTGGGAAAAAAAGCAGGGAAAGACAGAGAAAAGTGGGGAATGCAGGGAAAGACAGAGAAAAGTGGGAAGCAGGGAAAGACGGGGTGAAGTGGGGAAAGCAGGGAAAGACAGGAAAAGTGGGAAAAGCAGGGAAAGGCAGGGTGAAGTGGGGAAAGCAGGGAAAGACAGAGAAAAAGTGGGGAATTGCAGGGAAAGACAGAGAAAAGTGGGGAAAGCAGGGAAAGACGGGGTGAAGTGGGGAAAGCAGGGAAAGACAGAGAAAAGTGGGAAAAGCAGGGAAAGGCAGGGTGAATGGGGAAAGCGGGGAAAGACATGGTGAAGTGGGGAAAGCAGGGAAAGACAGAGAAAAGGGGGGGGAAAAGCAGGGAAAGACGGGGTGAAGTGGGGAAAGCAGGGAAAGACAGAGAAAAGTGGGGAAAGCGGGAAAGACAGGGTAAAGTGGGGAAAGCGGGGAAAAGACAGAGGAAAAGTGGGGAAAGCAGGGAAAGACAGGGTGAAGTGGGGAAAGCAGGGAAAGAAGGGAAAAGTGGGAAAGCAGGGAAAGACAGGCTGAAGTGGGGAAAGCGGGGAAAAGACAGGAAAAGTGGGAAAGCAGGGAAAGACAGGGTGAAGTGGGGAAAGTAGGGAAAGATAGAGAAAAGGGGGGAAAGCAGGGAAAGACAGGGTGAAGGGGGGAAAAAGCAGGGAAAGACAGGAAAGTGGGAAAAGCAGGGAAATACAGGGTGAAGTGGGGAAAGAGGGAAAGACAGAGAAAAGTGGGGAAAGCAGGGAAAGACAGAGAAAAGTGGGGAAAGCAGGGAAAGACGGGGAAAAAAAGGGGGAAAGCAGGGAAATTTACAGGGTGAAGTGGGGAAAGCAGGAAAGACAGAAAAGTGGGGAAAGCAGGGAAAGACAGAGAAAAGTGGGGAAAGCAGGGAAAGACGGGGAAAAGTGGGGAAAGCAGGGAAAGACAGGGAAAGGGGGGAAAGCAGGGAAAGACGGGGTGAATTTGGGGAAAGCAGGGAAAGCAGAAAAAAGGGGGGAAAAAGCAGGGAAAGACAGAAAAAAGGGGGGGGGCCCCAAGGAAAAGGCGGGGGGAAAAAAGGTTAAAAAAGGGTTTGAGGGGGCAGCTTTAAAGGGGAAAAAGCTGGTTAAGCTGGGGACAGCAGGAAAAAGGAGGGAAAGGATAAACCCAGAGGGCCCAAAACGGGGGCGGGAGAAGGAAAAGGGCAGGGGAAAAGTCGAAACAAAAGGAAAGGGCCCGGGGGGAAAGTGGGACACAAAAGGGGGAAAAGGCGGGGAAAAGTCGACACAAAAGGGAAAAAAAGGCAGGGGAAAGTGGGTAACAGAAGGAAAAGGCAGGGGAAAGTCGACAAAAAAGGAAAAGGCGGGGGAA
Organism: Conus ventricosus; assembly: GCA_018398815.1. Taxonomy (NCBI): domain Eukaryota; kingdom Metazoa; phylum Mollusca; class Gastropoda; order Neogastropoda; family Conidae; genus Conus; species Conus ventricosus. The sequence goes on along the minus strand of JAFLJL010003073.1, from coordinate 21,420 downwards.
AGTCGCCCACAAAAGGAAAAAAAGGCGGGGGAAAAGTCGACACAGTAGGGAAAGGCGGGGAAAAGGTCGACACAGAAGGAAAAGGCGGGGGAAAAGGGGACAGGGGGAGGGGGGCGGTGAAAAAGGGGGTTGAAAACCGGGGAGGAGTTTTTTTGCGGTTGTGCAGTCTTCTGGGGGCCCCCCAACGGTTTTTAAAGCTCGGGGATGGGGGAGGGGGTAGGGAAAAGCGCCAGTTAGTTCATCTTAAACCCCCTTTCTTCCCCAACAATGACCTCCAAATTTTCACTCTTAAACCCCCTTTTTTAAACCACAATAAACCTCCAAAAACTTCACTTTTTAAACCCTTTTTTCTTACCAAAAATTTAACCCCCAAACCCCCTGGTTTTTTTTGTAAATAAATCATTTTTAATGTGCGGGGGGGCCTCACATAAAGGGCCCATGTGACGCCCCTTTCACATGTAGTTAGGATATAAAATCTTTTCCCCCGTGCCAAAAACTAAGGAAGAAAAATTTTTTGGCTTAAATAGTGTAGGGGGGGTCCCCAAAAATTGTGAGTATAAATTTTTCAAAAAACAAAATGGGTAAAATTGGGGGGAAAGTGACCACTGGTGATATTTTTAACAAGGGTGGAAAGGTTGGGTGCTGGTCACGTGTTTTAAACACTGAGTATGAAAACTCACTGGAAAAGGGGGGGAAAGGGGAAGTCATTTTTTAAACCAGCGATGGCCTAGAGATCGAACCTGTCGGGGACGGTGGTCCTCGTTGCTGCCCCGTCTTTACCAGGTGAGCGATAGTTTATTTGGGGAAAGCTACGGGGGGAAAATTTTAAAGAAGAGAGAAAGAATTCAATGTTAAAATTGGAAGCGGTTATTAAACGAACCTTATTCTTTGTTTAAACCCCTTTCCCTTCCCCCCTTTAAACCCTTCGCCCTTCCCCTTCGTCTTTAACCCCCGGAAAGGTGGTTGAAGATGGCCTGGTGGGGGGGTTAACCGGGTTTAGTTCACCCCCAAGCCAGTACCAACCCCCGGGGGAGAGGAGTTGAAGGGCTCCCTTTTCCGAAAAGAGACAGAAGAAGTCGCGGAAAGAGAAGTCGAGACTCGTATCTCCAGGACGGGAGAGTTCGGGGGGGGCATTTTTATTGTCTCAGAGGGGACGGGGAAAGGGGAAAAAGCGGGGAAAGCTTTTATTGGGCGGCAGGCCCTCGTGATTAGGGGAGTTATTTTTAATCCTGGTCCGGAATTTTGGGTTAAAGGAATGTGAGGCCATGGCTTTATAGAAGCAAAACAGACTGTTTTATCTCCAGTGTAAAGAGAGATACAGGGTGTGAAGACAAATTTTTCTTCAGGGTAAAGAGAGTTTCGGGGTGAAGATTGATTTGTCTCTCGGTGTGAGGGGATACATGTGTGCGATTTATTTGTCTCTCAGTGTGGAGAGAGAAAATTTGTTTTAAAATCTGTTTACAAGTTGTGGTTGTAAATTAGAAAAGTGTTTTCCCTGAAGGAGAGGGGGAAAAGGGATAAACATTCGGTAGTGCCCCCTTTTGGGTGTTTGGAAAAAGATTGCGTGTGCGTTTGGGAAAAGGGTGTCATGAATGCGGGTATGAAGAGTGCGTGGGGACAGTGGTGACCCCGACCCCAAATTTTTCCCCGGCGTAGCTCCCGTTTTTTTTTCTCCGGAAAAAAAAAAAAAAAAAAAGATTTTTTTTTTTGGGGGCCCTTGGGGTTTAAAAAAAAAAAGATTTATTTTTTTTCCCTAAAGGGTTTTGGGAAAAAAAAAAAAAAAAGGGGGAAAAAGGGTTTTTTTTGAAAACCTGGGAAAATTTCTATTTTTTTTGCCTAAAGGGTTTGGGAAAAGGAAAAAAAAAAAGAAAAAAGAAATTTTAATTTTTTTATTGTGTTTTTAATTTTGCATTTGTTTTTGTTTTTTCTTTTTTATATGTGTTTGGGTTGGTTGACATTTTTTTGGTTGCTCTACTCCCTTTAAGGGGTTTTTTTTTTTGGGTTTTCTTTTTTGCCCCTTCCCCCCTCAGGCCCGATAGCCTCAACCTTCTCTTGCTGGGAAACCTGGCAGAAGGGGGCAGGGCGTTGGGGGAATGGGTTTGGGTTTTCCCCCTAAAAGGATTAGGATTTTTGCCCCCTTTCCCCAGGTTGATACCCCCAAACCCTTCTTCCTGCGTTTAGCGGGGGCATGGCTTTGGGGAGTAAAATTGTTTTTCCCTTTTTCAAAAATTCTATTTCTTTCGCTTTCCTTTTGGTTTCGTTTGTTTTTTTCCCCTTCCCCCTCGAGGGTGGGTTCAACTTCTCCTCCGTCACGCTAGTAGTGTAGGTGGTGGAGTTGTTTTCCCCCCCCCCTCCCCCCAAATAAACATTTATTTTTTTGATCATTTTTTTTTCGGGGTGTGGTGGGGAGATTTTTTTTTTGGTTTTGGGTGAATTGCATTTATTGTTTGATTGTTTAGTTTTTTTGTATTATTCTTTTTGTGTGGTTTATATTTTTCCCAGTGTTTTATTTTTTCCGTCTCCAGTTTAAGGGAGACGTGCCAATAGGGTGCTGTCTTTGGGCTTTTTTTTTTGTTTTTCTTGATTTCGTCACTTTTCCGGCCCTGTGTATCCTTTCTTTTCCCTTTTCCCCCCCTTTTTCAAAATTTTTAAAAAACCTTCTTCAATAGGTCCTATCTAGTTTTCTTTTCAACTTTTTCATCTTTTGGTAGGTTTTCCGCTATTTTTGGGGCCCTCTTCCCCTTTTTTAAATTTGTTTGGGGAATTCCTTTTGGGTTTTGAAAAATTTGATTCATTTTTTGTTTAAGGCGGTACATTTTTTTTGTAAATTCGTTTGAAATTAAGAAAGGGAAAGAAAGACTGAAAAACAAGAAATTTGAAAAACAAAAAACTTTTTAAAAAATTTTATTTTCAAAAAAACTTTATTGTTTTATTTTTTTTTCTTTTCTTAGGGAAAACTTTTTTGTATTAAAACTTATTTTTTTTGGGAAATTTCCCAAATTGATAACGGTTGCAAATTTTTTTTGGGGAAAAATTTACTTTTCCTTGGATTTATTTTTACCCTGTTTAATTTTAAGCTTTTTTTGTTTACCCCGGGAAAATTTGTTTTCTGTTTTTGTTTTTATACTTTTAAATTTAAAGGGTTTTTGTAAAAACTAATTTCATCAAAATATCCCCTTATTTTTTTTCTTTACTTTGAGATTGTTTGGGGGTTTTAATATCGGGACGGTTCATTAGGGATGATTTTGAAAAAATATGTTCAACAAGCGGGGCCCCTTGGGGTTTTTGAGGGGAAAAAAAATTACCCCCTATGTGCAACAATGCAAAAAGATGGGGGCGGGACGGGCAAAGGAAAAGAGAGAAAAAAATTTAAAGGGGAAAACTGGGGAAAAGTAAAGGGAAAATTTAAAGGAAACTAGAGAAAAGAAGAAAAAAGATTTAACGGGAGGGATGTTGAAGAAATGACTCCAGGGGGAAAAGCTGAAGGAAAAAAAAATACAGGGGGGAAGCTAAATTGAAGAAAAAAAGGTTAAAAGGGGAAAGGGTAAATTTTTGAAGAAAATAAAATTCCCAGGGGGAAGCTAAAGCTAAAGGGAAAAATGGGACTACAAAAGGGAAGTAAAGAAAATAGACTACGGGGAATTTTTAATTTTAAAAACGTTTGAATTAGAAAAACCGATGTGAGATTAAAAATCCCGGCATCAGAGAACCTCCCCCAAAGTTCCCCCAAGTCGGTTCCGCACCCATGCCTAAACCCAAAGGGGGGCATATTTTCCCCAAAGTTCCCGCCTTTTGGGGAAAAAAAACGGATGACATAGATAGTTTTTTTTTCCCGTTTTGAAAAGTACGCAACGTCTTGGGTTGGGCCCAAAGGAAAAGTGGATTTGGGTATATTGCGTTTTGGTTTAAGGGTGGGCGTTTTGACATTGAAACCACTCACTTGCAGCGAAACAAATTTAAGGGGGATCAGTTGAAAGAAGAACTCCTAAAAAAAAATTTCAATGTTTGCTGATCTTTTTCACGAACTTTTCCCGTTCTGTGCCCCCTAAAAAAAGGGGGAAATCTTTTCCCGTCGTTTCGGACCCGAAAGAGTCATTTTTTGGTCGTTTTAAACGATTTATCTAAAACAAAAAAACTTTTCAGTCCTGCGAGATCTCCTTTTTTGAGAACAACTTTTCCGGGAGGGGGAAAAGCAAAGATCGGGCCCCTTTTCCTTAAAAAAAGGGCCCCCCCCCCCAAATTTAAAAAACGTGGGGGAAAATGGGGTCGATGGCTGCAGAAATTGTGTCGCTCACCCAGTAAGGGGGGGTAGGAAAGGAGTTTTTTCCCCGTCTTTGATTTCCATGCGTCTTTGTCCCAATCCCTTTCCGGACGGGAATTTAACGGAAAAAGGAAAATCGTGGGTCTTTTTTGAGCCCTCAAGGAATATCCTATCCTAGGAAACAAACAGGGATCTTCCGGGGTTTCGAGTGACTTTGGGAAATTTGCCAGTACTCCCCCCGGGGAAAAGGGCCCCGTTATTCTCAGAAAACGTTCCAAAGGTTTCGTGGACAACGCCCACCACGTAGCCCTTTTTTGGGCCAGTTCGGGGAAGAACAGAGGTTCAAAAATGGGCAGCGGCGTTTAAGACAATGCGTGTTTTTTTGTGATGGAAAAGTTCCATCTAAAACGGGAATTCCCCTTTCAGCCCGGGTGTTTTAAAAAACCCGCTTAGTCCCCATGATTGTGAAAAAGGGCCCTTTTTGGTTTTTGACACCAGTCAATTGTTGAGGGCTGGTGTTAAAAAAAGGGACCCAAAAGGGGTTTGCAGGTTTTCGGTTTTGCGAGAAAACGGGGTGCACCAGGCTGGTGTAGGGAAAATTTTTTTTCGTGCTTCAAGCCAGTTTTTCTCAACTTTGCCCAAAAAGTGTGGGTTTCGTTTGGAGGAAAAGATTGAAACTTTTCCGTGGCGAAAATTTCAGTCGACCCACCTTTCTACTCCGGCTTTTTTTTACGCCTGTGTCTTTGAAAACCCCGGGTCTGGCGACTTGATCTGGGAAATTTCCCAGGTGTCGCTACGGGACATGGGGGGTGCTGGAGGATCTTTTGGTTCCTTGTCTTGTGAGTACTAGATCAAATGTTTTGGGAGCGGGAAAAAGGCTAAAAACCCGCAAATTTCTAAAAAACTGGATGAACTCCAGATTCCCCCGGGAATGTTTTAAAAAAGAAATGCGGGGAAAAAAGCGGCCCGCTGACGACAATCCCTTTCTGCTGCAAAACGGGACTGTCCTGACGTAAAAAACGGACAAAACCAACGTACTTTACTGGACTTGCATTCTTACGGGTTTTTGTCCGGGACAGGACAACGCAGGTTGGGTTTCCCCAAAACCATTTAAAGAAAAAACCAGTGCTGCAACGGCTAAATGATTGTTTGGGTTCGCTGGTCATGTGGGACAAAAAAACTTTTAAAGAGAGTTCTTGTTTTCTTTTTTTTGGGCCCGGGTGCCCAACAAAGGAATTTACGAAATACGCCGTTAATGGGGGACCTTCCCCCCAAAAGGGACATCTCAAAAAGGTGGTCCCTTGTGCACCTTTGCACAAAATCCCTTTCCCCTTTTCCCGTTCCTTTTTGGAAGGTGCAAATTGTTCTGGTTGGCCTTTACCCCTGTTTTCTTGGGTTTACGCATACTTGACTTTGGGGATACAGCGAAAGGTATCCAAAAGCGTTTTAAACTGAAAAAATTTGTACTTTTCTGTCGCAAAAGGGCCCTTATTTTTTTTTTTCCCGAGGGGGTCTTCCAGACGAGATTCCCCCCGGATTGGGGGAACGAAATTCATTTTGATTTTTGAGAAAAATTTACGGGGCTGTTGTAAAATCTTTTCCCTTTTTCAACCCCATACCCCCCCCAATCGAATGGCATGGTTGAACGTTTCAATGGAAAACGTTAAAGGGTCCATGTTGGGGGAAGGTTTGGGAAGGCAAGGCCCCGGGAATGGGATCGTTTCATACCGGCTTTGTTTTTTTTGTTTCGGGGGAAATCCCCGAACGAAACGTTTGGGTTTCTTTTCCTTTTTTGAGCTTTTTTTCCCGGACCTAAAAAAAGGGGGTTTCCTTTGGATCTGCTGATGACCAATGGACGGAAAAAAGAGGAAATCCTGAATTTAAAAACTGTTTCCCAATCTTTTATGAACGGGAAATAATCTTTTGAAGGATGCGGGTAGTTTCCCTCAACAGTCGGCTGATAAAAAAAAACAGATGTGTACAAGGTCTTTGCAGACAGAAAAGCAAAGGCCCTTTCCTTCAGTGTAGGGGATAAAAGTTTTGGGTTTCTACTGATAAAATTTAAAAAGCTTGTGTTATGGGGAAAGGGGCCCTTTTAAGGGGGGCAAAAAAAATTTTCTGAAGAAAAAATTTTTAAGATCAAATGGCAAACATGAAAAGGGTATTTCATTTTAAAACTTGTTGAAAAAGTATTTTGGAACGTACAAATGTTGCCTTTTCAACCAGTGGGGTTAAAGGGGTTTTTTTGTGTCGGGAACTGATGTAAAAGGGCAGACTTATCTGTGAAAATTTTTACCAATGAAACGTACGGGGGACGATCATGGGTTTATGAAAAAAGAAATTTTGGAGTGTTAAACTCCCAGTGCAGATGATGTTGTACCCCTTCCATTCTGTCTACAAAGGTAAAACCTTGAGGTTGTGGTTCTGTCGAATGATTTGTCTAAAAGTCAAACAGAACAGTCAAAGAACATTTTGAAGGGATTTTCGGATGTGTTAACGGTTCCCCGGGTTTACGTAACTGGTATTAAAACCCCAAGTATTAGAAAAATTCTGTAATACCAGTCGCCCAAAGCCCCTTACCCCCCCCCTTTTTGAAAAAAAAAGAGGTGGTTGAGGAGAAATAATGTAATGCTGGTTTTAAAAGGTGATAAAACCCTTCTACTTCTCCGTACAGCTCCCCATTTGGGTATTGGGGATAAACCTGAGGGATCATTTGCGTTTCTGCATCGTTTACAAAAAAGAAAATAAGATCACTGTGTTCGTTTGCCGACCCTACCCCCGAATTGAAGAACTTCTGTGTCAGCTTCAGGGGAAATTATTTTGGACAGTAGACTTGATTTAAAGGAATTTCTTTTACCATTGAACCAGTCCCGGAACAAAAAATGTCATGCGGTTTATTGTCAGTTTTTAAAATTTTCTGGAAAAAATGAAAACTGTTTAAAGGGGAAAAGGAATTTTCCGGTTTTTGTCTTTCTTTTTGATTGTGGTGTGCTGAAAATTTGACGGGTGCTTTGTATGCTTGACGTTTTTAAATAAAGGGTTTTTATGCAAAATTTCGGGGTTGAAGTAAACTTTTGTTTTTCGGGGGAAAAACGCTATTTGGAGGGTTGTGAAATTACATATTTATTTTTTGGTAAACAATGGGAAAAAACCCATGTACTATTTTGTTAACTGCGGGTTGATGATGAATATATATGTATGTGTGATGAGCAAAAAACCCCTTTTAAAAAGTATATACTCTTTTTTTTGGTTTGTGAAATTTGTAAAAGGGAAACCAATTTTTTTTTCTTTTTCCCAACTGTAAAATCAATAAAAAGCATGTGAATTTTAAATTGGACTTTAAAATTTCAGGTGGGAAAAAAAAAAAAACTATGTTTAAACTTTGTTATTTTGTTTACATGTCTATTGAAAAAAAAAAAATTTACACTTGGAAATTTCTCATTTTCATGGGGTTTTTGAAAAATGGGGATGTGGACAAGATAAAGGGAAAATATGTCCCTTACATCTTATTTTTTTAAACACAATTTGTACTTTGAATTTTTAAATATCCCTAGTTTTTTTTTCCCAAGGTAATTTGGGAAATGTTTTGTGAGATGAGGTGAATCAATTATGAATTTTTTTTTTTAAAAAAGCGAAAGTTTGAAATGCCTATTTAGGGCCCGGGATCATGATGATGATTCTTTTCTTTATTTTTAAATTTTGGGTTTTGATCATGTGTGATGGTTACCATTTGAGATTAAGGGGTAAAGATGTTTTTTAAGTGAAGTTGTATACCCTTTTTAAAAAAATTTTTCTGGAGAAAATTTTTTCATCCCAGGAGGGGGGGGGTGTCATGGATTTAGCCCACATAAAGGGATGTGAGCTCCATCACATGAAAGTTTGGGATATGTTTTTTTTCCCCCTTTCCCCCCAATAAAGGAAGAATATTCATGTGGTTTGGGACTATTTTGTAGCGGGCGCCCAAAAATAATTGTGAGTATGACTCATTCAAAAAAACGAATGTGGTTTTGGGGTGAAGTGACCATGAGGGATAGTTTAACAAGGGGGGAAAAGGAAAGGGGGTGGTCACGTGTTTTAAAAACTGATTTGCACTCACTGGGGAAAAGGGGGAAAAAGATTTCTTTTTTAAACCCAAGCAGAGGGCCCTTGGAGCTCAAAACCTGTGGGGCGGGGGCCCTCGTTGGACCAGCCCATTCCCAGGTGAGGTAGATATTTGGGGGGAAAGCTACAGGGGGAAAAATTTAAAAGAAGAGAGAAAAAATTTTTAGGGTTAAATTTTGAAAAGCGGGTTTAAATTCCACAAACCCTTATTCGTGTTTAAGCCCTTCCCCCTTTCCCACCCTTTCCCCTTCCCCCTTCCCCCTTCGTCTTTCCCCCCGTGGGTGGTTGAAGATGGCCAGGGGTGGGGGGGTTACCCCGGTTTTTCAGCCCCAAACCAGTCCCAACTCCAGGGAGGGGGAGTGAAGCTCCCCTTTTCGCAAAGAAGAAAAAGTCGGGAAAGGGGAAGTCGGGGACTCGAAATTTCCAGGGGGAGAGTTCGAGGGGGCCCAGTATATTGTCTCAGAGAGACGGGGGAAAGGGGGGAAAGCAGGGAAGCTTTTACTTGGGGCCCAGGGGGGTCCTGGGTGTTTAACGGGATTTATGTATTATCCGGGGTTCCGGGTTTTTTGGGTTAAAGGAATGTAAAGGGCCCATTTTTTTTATAAAACCCGAAACTAGACTTTTTTTATCTCTAAAGTGAAAAGAGGATACATTTTGTAAAGACTTTTTTTCTCTCAGTGTAAAAGAGTTACATGGGTGAAGTTTTGGATTTGTCTCTCGGTTTTGAGGAGAGTTTCATGTGTGCAAAAATTTATTTGTCTCTCAGTGTGGGGGAGAGATACTTGTTTTAAATTTTTTTAAAATTTGGGGTTGTGATTTTGTAAAGTGTTTTCCCAAAAAGGAGAGGGGGAGGGGAAAAAACATTCGGTATTTGACCCTTTTGGGTGTTTGGGAAAAGGTTTGCGTGTGCGTATGGAGTAAATGCTTTTCCGGGAATTGGGGGGTATGCAAGGTGACGTTTTAACAATTAATTTTTTTTAAAACTGGGGTTTGAAACCTTTTCCCGTAAAAGGGGGGCATTTCTGCACCCGGAAAATGCGGGAAAAAGGTCATGGCCACAGTCCGTCACGGGGGTTTTTCCAAAAACGAATGTCAGTTTTTTCCGCATCACTGGTGAGGAAAACCCACAGAGCAAAAGAAAATTCCCCATTTTCTGTTTTTACCCCCCCCCCCCCCCCCCCCCTCCTTTTTCTTCCCTCTGCATTTCCGAAGGAAAGGGTGAATCTGCAAGATAAAAAATTTACTTTAAAACGAAATTATTACACTGCAAAAATTGCTTTGTTTCCAATCTACTTTTAAAAAAGTCTTTTTTTTCAAGGTTTAAAGAAGTTCCCTGTCTATGAGGGCATTCACACAAAACAAAAATTTTGAAAATTTGACATTAAATTTTTTTTTTTTTTTTTTTTTTTAAAGTTGAAAAAAGATACCAGTTCATGAGGGGGTTTTTGTAAAAATATGTAAAAATTCGTACATTTTCCCCTCCTTATTAAATCTTAAACTCAGACCCTTCCCGTTCGTCAAATCACCCCAATTTTTGGTTTGTTGCCCAAAAACCCTAATTAAAAATTATTTTACTTCTCGGTCAGGCGCTGGGGTAAAGGGAAATGGGTTCAAAACTCTTTTTAAAATTTTGTGGGGTAGTGCCGGGTGCTTAAAACAGTGGGGCCTTTAACTCCAGCAGAAGGTTATTCAAAACCCTGGCATATCATGCCCCGGTTCTTCCTCAATCTAACTTATGCGTGGCCCTGCCCTTGAACCCCGCTAATCGCACTTTTCCCAAAAACGCGCATTTTAAAACCCCCTGTTCCCGTCGTCCGGTTGTTTTTCGGGCAAATGCGGCGTTTGATAACTTTCACACCAGTAAAAATTTTTTCCCAAAAACATCACACACGTAGGTGAAAACCCCGGGTTGTAGCCCAAAAAGCACACCGTTAAAAAAAATTTTAACCCGGACGTTTTACATCGTCACCCTTTCACTGTCCCCTGGCTTCTAAAGGTTAGCAGAAACCCAGGGAAAATGACCCCAAACCTAGTGTGGCCAAAACCCAAATAGGATTTTTGCTCTTAAAAAAGCTACATAATTTCCCTGCAAAAAATTTTTAGGTCTAACCCTTAAATTTTAGCCGCCCTTTAATGCTAAACTGTTAAAAGATAAAAAAACAAAAACAAACAACTTCCCACCAATTATTTCCCCGTTTTTTGGGGCATCTTTTTGTGAAATCACAATCTTCAAATACATGACCTTCCCCAAAACTGAAACCTTTTTAGGCTTTGCAAAACCCACCCATTAATCCATCTTTGCGCCGCCTAAATTTCACAAAATAGTCCCATTCCTTTGTTTTCATTGTTTGCTTGAACCCCCTGGCGTTTTACCTTTATGGCCATATGAAAGGAATTTTAGGGAAAAACTTTCAGGACACAAAAGAAATTTTTCAAAACCATCTAATTGCGCCCGTCTCAAACCCAGTCAATTAAAAAAGGGGTTGGCGCTTGGTTTTTGGTGTGCAGCCCGCTTAACCCTTTCCCTGTCCCCACGTGAGGAAAGGCGAGAAAAAAAGGGGGGGAAAGTTTGGTAAAATTTTTTGGGTAGTAGGGCCCAAAACGGGGCAGAAAAGGGGGAATTTTAGGGTTTCATGTATTTTGCGGGAGGGGAGGGAGAGGGAGGATGTTTCACGGGCCCTCTCAAGGTGACTACAGGGGGGGGAAGGGGTTTAACGGGGTAGAGTGGTGAACTGGTTTTTGGTTTGCCGTTTTAAAAAAAAAATCCACGCTTTTCCACTTCTCTTGTCTGTTTTTTCTCTTCCCCTCTGCCCCCCCAGGGGGAGAGGAGAGAGGGGAGAGAGATTTAAAAGGCAATTTTGTCCATTGTGGGCTTTGCTGGGGCGCAGGGAGCGAAGTTTATTGCGGGCATGTTCAACTAAGGCAGTGCAGAGGCGGTTGGAAAGGGGCCGGGGGAAAAGCCTGGTGTTGGCTGAAGGAGAAATGGAGGATCGCTCTGTATCCCCCAAAGGCCCCCCTTCCCCCCGGCTATTTTTAAATACAGCCTTTCCCCAAATTAAACCGGGGGGTTTACTTTCTTCCCTGAAATAATCGGGGTTCTTTGTGCTGTCAGTTACAGTTTGACGTCTTCTCTTGTGAAGTGATAGCTTACCCCTTTTTGATCTCCGCGATGGAGGGACGTTTGTCTTTCGGTGCCCGTCGGTTTGTTTGTCTGGGCAGCATGTTTCGGGGGGGAAAAAAACGCAAAAAAAACTTTTTGCCTAAAATGTTAAAAAAAAAGTTTAAAACCCCACAAAAGAAAAACCCCGGAAAAAAAAGTTTAAACCGAAAAATCCCTCCCCTCCCCAATTTTTTCGGCCACTTCAAAGACATTGCACCCACCCGCTCCCTCCCCCCTGCAGCCACAACTTTGGCCCCGGGTTCCCCCACAGCCCGGAAAAAATTTTTAGCAGTTTAAGTCCAGTCGCCCTTGGGCAACCCCCCCAAAAAGGGGTTGGCTGCATGCTGGTTTCCCTTTTGTTTGGGTTTAGTGGCGCATTTTCTGATCCAACTACTTTAGCCGCCCCCTACTTCGCCCTCACTGGTAAAACAATAACTGCTTGGTCGTGGAACCGGGTGGTGAGGGTTCCCCGGAGGACGTCTCCAGGTCAGACCCAAGACAGGCCCCATGAATTTTCCCACACCGGGGGACCCGACAGGGGTCAAACCAAGGGCCAGACCCTGGCAAGGCAAACCAAAACGAGGTCACCTGAAAAACTGGGCAAGGAGGGCCCCGAATGAGAGACTTTTTATGCTGATCGAGGATGAGGGGTGATAAACTGGGCGCTAAAGGGTTTCCCTTCAGGTCCCGGTTTTCGTGGCCCCAAAATGCACTTTACGCTTACCCTTAAAAATTTATCCCCGGGATCGACGGCTGGAGAGGGGACAGAATTCAGTGTTTGGGGCAGGAAATGGAGCCACATTGAGAGAGGCGTTTTCCAAAAAAGGGGGCAAAACTCCCCGTTTCTGTCCCCGGGTTTCCCCGTGAAAAACCCTTTGGGAAACTCAGCTTGGAGTAGAAGCCGGGGGTGGCACAACCCCCAAAATTACACAAATAAATGGTTCGGATGGGAATCGAACCAAAGGGGCCCCCCAAACCCGGGAGTCTGAGGGGCTAAACCCCTTCGCAAACGTGGTTTTAGTCAAAAAAAAGGGAAAAAAAGGGGGGGGGGAAATGTGTGTGTGTGGGGGAGGGGGGGAAGGGGGGGGGGGTGTTGTACCCCTGGCAGAGGTAAGCACTCTCTCCCGGGTCCGTCTGTTTGATTTGTAACATTATTTTTCATTAATTACAGTCATTTATTTTTTAATGTATTTTATAACTTTTTTACAGTCCCCTATTAAATAATGAAACCCTTTTACTATTAAACTATTCACGGTTTTCTATGGAAATTAGAAAAAAAAAGGGGGTTTGGAAAAAAAAGGTTTATTCCCGGGTTTTTCCAGGGGTTTAAAATTACACAAAAACCCTTTTTCGCCCCAGCCCACGCGTAAGCCCGAGTTGGGGGAAAACCCCCCCGGGGAAAAAAAGGGAAAATTTTGGGGGGTGGGGGAAGAGACCCTTGGGAAAATGAACAAAGTTTTTCTGTCCATTCAGTTGTTTTGCCCTGGAGACAAGAAGGCATGTACATGGTCACTTCCCCCCCCCCCCCCCTCCCTTTTCCCCTGTCGGGCGTTGACTTGATATGCCCTTTTTTTGTGGTTAGCGAGGGAAAGGGGAAACTTTAAATTTTTCCCCTTTCGTTGTCCTGCTTACTTTAAACTCAAAAACCCCAAAATTATCAAGCCCAAATATTTTTTCCGAACCTTTTCATTTCAAGGTAGTTAATGGTTTTCGCAAGAAAGAAAATTTTTCTCAAATCCCGGGTGGGATGTTTTAATGTTGTCGACAAGAAAGAAATTCCCTTAGATGTCCTTCAGAATTTGGGCTTTAAAATTAAAACCCCAATATAACTTTTTGAAATTCCCCCTCTTACCCCCCCCCTCCCCACGCATATAATCAACCCCCAAATTTCCCCATTTTATCCCCCCCCTTCACACCACAGTGGTCCCCCCACCCCCACACACGATAGGGATCATCCCTTTACAATCCCTTTAAAAAATGAAACCCCCTTAAAAATATTTTTTTTTTCCCCCTTTTTTCTTGCTCCCGTTTTCATAGTTTATGATATCGAATTTGGCCGGATCTGTTTTCGTTTTCCCTTAAAAAAAGAACAATTTTCTCAAAAACCATTTAAAGGGGGCCCAAGGGGGTCAAAACCCGTTAACTGAAGAAAGAGAAAAGGGAGAAGGGAAGGGTAAATTTTTTCCCCCCCAAAAACCTTTTTTACCCTCCCCCTTCTGTCCATTTTTTGGGGTTTTTAAAAACCCCCTAAAAAACATTTTGAAAAAACGCGCCAAAATTTAAATAAATTAAAAAATTTAAAGGGGGTAAAAGAAAATCCATTTCTACTGCGTCTTTTTCCCTTAATTTTTGGGGAAAAAACCCCCTTTGTTGGGGGTTTTGGGAAGGAGAAAGAACTTAAAAATATCTCTTTTTGTTTAAGGGAAAGGGTTCCCCCTTTCCCAAATGTAAGGGGAAAAACTTTATTTCCCCCCGTCTAAAAACAAATTTTGGAATAAAAAGAAAACCCTCCGCTAAAAGTAAAATTTTTGAAAAACCCCGATTTCAAAAAACCCCAAAGGGTTTTTGGGAAAAAAATAAAGAGAGAAGAAAAGGGAAGAAGATTTTTGAAGGGGGAAAAAGAATTTTTGAGGAGGGAAAAAAAAAAAGGAAAAAAAAGGCCCCCAAAAACCCCAAAAAAAAATTTTTGGCAAAAAAATTTCCGTAAAAAAAAATTTTTTTGGGAAAAAAAGGGGAAAATAAAAAAGGAAGGTGGGAAAGGAAAAAAAAAGAAAAAAAAACAAAAAAAAAGGGCTTTGGCCCATTTTTTTGGGTTTTTTTTCTGGCCAAAATGGGGGCGAAAAATTATTTTTTTACCCCTTGGGGGAAAAAAAAACCGCAAAATCCGAAATTTCCCCTTTTTGGCGGATTTTTGTCTACCCGAGGTAGGTGAAATTTTTTTCCAATTTTGTTGTTTTGTGCTTTTGCTTTGAATTTGGAGGTGGGGGGGGGGGGGGGGGGGGGGGGGGGGGGGGTAAGAGGGAGGAGGGGGGCGGGGGCTTGGGGTCCCAAAAGGCTGCCCCCAGCCTAGGGGCAGTGACGAGGGGGAACTGTCTTCATCGCAGGCTCTTCCCCTTCAACGGGATCGGGGGCAGGTGCCCCGGGGGGCCGGGAAGGGTAACGTGTATGTACCGTGAGAGAGAAAAGAGGAGCCAACGAAAGAGAAGATTTGAGAGAGATGGGTGGGGGTGGGGTAGAAAAGGGACAGCGGAGGGTGAGAGAAAATAAGTTTAAGAGAATAAAATTGGGGGGGCCAAAGGAAGGAAGTAGTTGTAGTTTTGGGGCTTTTAGTTGTAAACAGTAGCTGTAGTAACGCAAAAAAGCAGTAGCTTTTGGGGTAAACGTAGTAAAACTAGTTTGCAGCAGCAACGGCAGCAGTAGAATTAACAAAAAAGGGACTGTTTTGGAACGGTGTTTTTTGTCCCAAACCCTTGGGAAAAATGTTTTTTAAATAAAAATTTACACTTATCAGTAAAAGACTGGGGGAAAAATTGGAAGTTTCCACTTGTATTCCCCATTCCCACACGTTCTTTTTGATCTGGCTTCCCCTTTTCCTTTCCACATCTCTTTCCCCCTTTAAAGGGGGGCGTTTGTTTAGATGGTTTAAAGTAAGACGAACAACAAGCTAACTGTGAAATTTTTAAAATTTAAAAACCCCGAAGTCAGTCTTTATGGCTGGGGTATTTTACTAAAATTTTTTACATCCAACAAAGTTTCCCCCCCCCCCCCCCCCCTCTTGTCCGTCTCTCTCTCTCTTCTCTCTCTCTCTCTCTGTTTTCTCGGGTTTTCTCCCCTTTTCCCCCCTTTTTCAGTGGCGCGTTTTTTTGTCTTCATATGAAACTGCGCCCCATGCAAAAAAACAATGCGCTCTTACATTTTGATTTTTAAAAGCAATTAGCTTGAAATTGAGGCAGTCCATAAATCATTGCTTCACGTTTTATACTCTGCGGGGGGAAAAAAACAAACAAAAAGGGGAAAACAATCACCCCTTTTTAAACCTCCCCCCCCCCTTTTTTTTTTTTCCTTTTTTTACTCGCCCCAGGGGGTAATGGGAAAACCCACATGACGAAATCTTCAGTTTCGCGGTCAGGAAAAGGTTTTGTTTTCAGGGCTTTGCCGGAAAAAAAAAAAAAAAGAAAAAAAAAAAAAAAGAAAAAAAAGAAAGAAAGAAAAAGAAAAAGGCCCCCCCACTGCGCCGCAAAGGGGGAAGTGAGTAAATCAGTTGCACTCGTCAAGGGGAGGGCCCTTTTTTCTTCCCCGCAGGACAGGGAGTTCTTTGGGGACCCAGGCCCCGCCGCTTGCCAGCCCCGCTGGGAGAGGGGAGGGGCCTCTCCCCCTTTGCCAAACCTTGCGTGTCTCGTCTTCTGCCCGCTCCGCTACCTGCCCTTTTTTCTTTCTACCGCTGCCGTCACTGTCTGTAAAATTGTGTTTTTGCAGCGAATTGTCACCCCCCTTTCCCTTTCCCCCCACCCTCCTTCTTTCCCCACTCAAACCCCTCTCCTCTTTCCCCACCCCCCCCCCCCCCCCCCCCCCCCCCCCCCCCCCCCCCCCCCCCCCCCCAACCCCCCCCCCCCCCCTTTCCCACTCTTTTGGGGTTTTTGGTGTTTAAAAAATCCCCTTCTGAAAATTAGTCACCAAAGGGCGTTCCCTTTATTTTCCCCCCTTAAAGAAATTGGTTTTATTGGGGGGTAAGGCGGGGGGCAAGGAGGGGGGGGGGGGTTTGGGGGTGGTGGAAGAGAGGTGGATGGTAGGGGGAGAGAAGAGGAGAGAGAGAGAGTGTGGTGTGTGTGTGTTTTGTGTGTGGCGCGGGGCGCCGCGGGTGGTGTGCGTGTGTATGTAAAGTGCGTGCTTGCGTGAGAGAGGAGAGAGGAGAGAGAGAGAGAGAGGGCTCGGGGGTTTAAAATTTTGGAGGGCGTGAGGAAGGGACTTGGGTGGGTTTGGGGGCTGGGGGTTTCGAGGAGTTCGTTTTCCCAAAACATGGGGCCTATAATCTTTTTCCTTTAAAAGGGGGGACTGCATGAGGGGTTTATTAGGTTTTGGTGTTTTTTTGGCTTTTTCCCATCACGTGCGACCCTTTTTGCACGTTGCGACAAAACTAGGGGTTTTAAAAAGGGCTTTTGAGGAAAAGGGGGGATTTTAAAGTTCCCCTTAGCCCGGGATCTTTAAAACCCCACGACCACAAACATACCACCCCCCTAACGACTAAAAAATCTCACCCTTTTTTTTGGGTTTATCAGGGATGCACCCAAAGAAACTCACCCCTTTTGTGATAGTTATCATTTGGCTTAAAAAAACACGACACAACATACCCCCCTCAAATGAAATTGCAAAACCCTCTTTTTTGGTCATTTTGTATGCATGCACCCTTTTCTCAACAGGGGGGGGCCGTCACGTGACAGAGCCAATGATACGCAAGACAAATTTTCCAAGGGGAGCCCCAAAGTGGTTGTCCCCCTTCATTGGGATCAAAGGGTTTGTATCAAACTTTCACTCCCCAATGAAAATTTTTTCTGACTGGGCGCGTTTTGGGGCCGCACTGCTGGGTTCCAACTCCCAGAGGGCACCCCGAGGCCCGGGGGGGCCCGGGCGCAGTTTTGGGGTGTGGGGCCCTGGGGAGCACACAGGCCCTCAGACCCAAAGGTGACCCCTCTTGGGTACGGTTTCCCCCGGAAGACTGGGGTCGGGCTTTGCTATTTGACTATCACTTGAGATTTTATTGGGCAACTAAAAACCGCGCGGGAATTTTCTCTCTGAAAGCAGGCTTTGTCAGAAAACCCTTTTTTTTCGCTATTTGAATATTTACTTGGGATTCTCTTGGATAATTTTCCCCCGGGGAAATTTCTTCTGAATGGCCCAAATTATGATTCCCAAAAAAACCTGGTTAAAACAGATTGGCTGTGCGGGGACTGCCCTTTTTTCGGTTTTTCCCGGTCTTTTATCTTTTCTTGCTGCATTTCCCCAATCCGACAGGCAATGAGTGTGGATATTTTTGGGGATGGACCCTGTTGTTCAAAGTTGTACACAGCTGGGATAGAAGGGCTGGCTGAACGGCCCCAGAGTGCAGTACGACAGAATTGGTTCAAAACGTCTTTGGTGATCGGGTTTTTTTTTTTTCCCGGGGCTTCTCAGCGTTTCAGCTTGCGTTTAGTGGAACCCAAACGCGCCCAAAACTTACTTGTCTGCTGGAGGGGGGCGTCTTGCCCGGGGGCCCCCTGGTTGCTGATCCCCTCACCCCTGATTGTGTGGGGTGTGTGTGTGTGGTTTTGTGTGGTGGTGTGTGGGGTTTTGAGAGAGGAGGGGAGAGAGAGAAGAGAGAGGGAAAAAGAGAGAGAGACTAAGACAGAGAGAGAAAAACCGGCCTTCAACGGTCGTTCCCTGCAGATGAAGTGGGTTTAGGGGGCGGTGTATGTCCTCACTTTGAGTTTGGGGTCCCATGACCCAGTTACCAAATGAACGGTTTGTTTGCCTTTTTCATGTTTGCTTTCTTGATTCCAGGCCCGCGTTTTGGCTACCAAAATAAGACTCCCACACCGCAATGGAGGGGAAAGGATACTTTAGATCCCACACATAGAAAAAATTTCGTCATTAAAATCGCTTTACTTGAGGGGCAGAAGATCTCAATTAACGACAATGGGTTTTTATACTCAAACTGCGAATCTGGTTTTTGCTGTCAAAATGTAGGTCTTTTTTATGGCCGAAAACATTCAGATTAAACGCCATATTGTTTTCCTCATTGTCATTATCAGCGCCCAAAAATTTTTCCCCGGGAAAAAATTTAAAATTTCCCAAAAAAAATCAACGTTTTTTTCCCCCCAAGGGAAGAAAACCCGAAAATTTTCACTGGCATGGGGGGGAACACTATCACGTGCTGTTCTTTGTTATGGACACAGGAGGTTTAAAACAGTGCTTCTCTGGGTCCCCCCCAGCACCTTGGGTGTTTTTTTTCTTCATGGACACAAGGTGTGGTGTTTTTCTGGGTTTTTTTGTGACCGTTGTACGGGTTTTACAAATTATGTAGTTATGTTAGGGGGGGAAAAGGGAGTTGCTGTTTTCTTAATTTAAACTTTTTCGAAATTTTACGCCTCTTTCTGTATTTGTTTTCAGTTCCCGAACAAAAAATCAGCACTGTTTTTTTGATTTAAAATTTTACTGGCTGTTTTCATACTGTCAGGTTTATTTCACGATTGTTTCATTTTACTCTTTTTTCGCCCCTGCGCCCAAAGCCTTTTTTTTCTGCATCCTTGATTGAATTTTTTTTTTTTTTAGTTCAAAGGGGTTGCTGCCGCATGGGGTTTTCTTTTACGTCCTTTGGGCGTTGGACAAACCCGCGGGTTTCAAAATCTTTGCTGTGGGAATTGTCTGTTTTTAATTTGTCGGTGGACTGCCCTTTCGGGTTTATTCAAGGGGATTTTCGGCGTTCCTGTCATCCACGTGGGTGGTTTTCGTCATGACAAAAGGTAAAACCCCCAGGCCCCGTTCATTTTGATGGGCCAGCGGGAAACTTGTTATCTCCCTGCCTCCCGGTCGGCCCCCTTCAACCTTGCCATGTTTACGGGTTATTAAACCACATTCAGATCATTTTTGTCGGGGTTTCGAGTGGGTCTGGCTGGGAAAGTACGATTAACCCTTTAAAAATGTGCACCTATTTGGGAAGAAATAACCCCGGGTTGAAGATGGAACGTGGTCCCGGAAAGGATTTTATCTAATGTTGGGGGGGTTTCCCGGATCCGTTCAAACCCCCTGGCAGAGGTGTGTGCTCTTCTCGGTTTCCCTTTTTATCCCCCTTATTTTTGCGGGAAAGCCACAGGGAACCCCTCTTTTTCTTACATCCATTTCTTTGACCTTGGTAATCAATTTCTTTTCTGGGTTTTTCTTTTTTGTTGTTGTTTTGTTTGTTTGTTTTTCTTCTGTTCTTTGGGGCTATCCCATTTGCATGCTCTCATGGGCAGTAGTAGTCGACACTACTCGCCCTACCTCGACCCCCGGCTAATCCTGTGGCAGTCCCAGCGGTAGCAGTCCACACGTCATGGATGACTTCATGCCCAACACCCACAATGTCATGCACTACACACAGCAGACAACGACCGCTACTGAGGGACATGGGGGTGCGGAGTCACTGCCATGCTGTCCAGTGCTGTTTGCTTGGACATGAAGGGACACGAGGTGACCATGACAGCAGGGACTGGAGGACATGGGGGTGCGGAGTCACTGCCATGCTGTCCAGTGCTGTTTGCTTGGACATGAAGGGACACGAGGTGACCATGACAGCAGGGACTGGAGGACATGGGGGTGCGGAGTCACTGCCATGCTGTCCAGTGCTGTTTGCTTGGACATGAAGGGACACGAGGTGAGCATGACAGCAGGGACTGGAGGACATGGGGGTGCGGAGTCACTGCCATGCTGTCCAGTGCTGTTTGCTTGGGACATGAAGGGACACGAGGTGAGCATGACAGCAGGGACTGGAGGACATGGGGGTGCGGAGTCACTGCCATGCTGTCCAGTGCTGTTTGCTTGGACATGAAGGGCACGAGGTTGAGCATGACAGCAGGGACTGGAGGACATGGGGGTGCGGAGTCACTGCCATGCTGTCCAGTGCTGTTTGCTTGGACATGAAGGGACACGAGGTGACCATGACAGCAGGGACTGGAGGACATGGGGGGTGCGGAGTCACTGCCATGCTGTCCAGTGCTGTTTGCTTGGACATGAAGGGACACGAGGTGACCATGACAGCGGGACTGGAGGACACGGGAGTAGGATCGGTATTTTACGTTTCCATGGCTGTATCAGGATCTCTGAACCTCACTTCAAAACAACTAAGACTGTCCTCTCTATTTCTGGATTGGTCTGAAGTTGATGGCATGGGATATGTTTGCTGATCCGAACGCTTTTCTTCTCCTAAAATTTAATGCTTACCAGTGAGACTTCATACTGATTCAACGCCCATCTGGCGCTGAAGTGAATGAAGATAAGTGATTGCTCGTTCATTTTCCTTGTCCTCAGTGTTTTGCATCTTGCCTGAAGAAGACCAAGAGGTCGAAACGCGTTGTGTTTTGTCTTGTGATTCGTTTGTCTACGTTTTCTTGGCGGTTCGCAAATTTAAATTTCATTCAAAATGTGTTTATACTGAAGGACTATGCATTAGTGGTGTGTGAACTAGGACGAGTCGGAAGAGGAGAGGAGCGTGGGATGAGAAAACTAACTTCAAAGATGATTGGGCCCTTTCGTTGAACTAGCTTTCTTTCTTTTCCCATTCCTTTTGAACAAAGGTTGAATGGAACATTGTTGACGTTAATCGACCTTTTTGTAATACTCTTGTTTACTGATTCGTTTCAAAACAGTCGTTTCGATGAGTAGGCCTGATCATTTTAACCGACCCCTTACTGCTTCGATATCTAATAGTATGTGGTCACATGATCACACTTGTTTTCATCGTCAGTCGTTTCACAGAAAGAATCCTACATGACTTCGGTTCCTCCTCCTCCCGCTCCTGCTCCTCATCTTCATCATCATCAACAACAACAACAAAACCAAATGACAAAGAATCATTTGTTTGAGAAAAAAAAGGAACAGACAAACAAAAACGGTTTGGAGATGTTTCCATTGCGCCATGCAGGTGTAGTATACTGCCAATCAATACTTTTTAGAAAGAAAAAGCCCTGAAATAACAAATTCACAAAAAAAATTGTACAGTTTGTGTCAGAAGATGGATCAATTGAGGAAAAAAAACAAACAACTAATTGATTTAACAACTAAGACTGCTCCGTTGTACAGAGAATAAACTTTCAATCCACATTTCAGAATACCAGACACCATGCATGAACAGCATTCCCGCAGAGAGAGAGAGAGAGAGAGGAGAGGA
>JAFLJL010003072.1:0-21210 GCA_018398815.1 Conus ventricosus | reverse complement strand
AAGATTATTTTGGGGAAGGGTGGTTTTTAATTTAAAAAAATTGCAGAAAAAAACGGGGAAAGTCGTGAAATGTATAACCTGCACATTGTTTTGGAAATAAAAAAAGTTGTATAAAAAAATGTCGCGGGGCCAGATAAATCGGGAGTTACATTAGCGCCTGTGAGGTGTAAACTTTAAAATTTAAAAAGCCCTTGCAGACGTTGGGATTTTGAAAGAATGGGAGATAGGCACTTTGTTGGGTTTGAGTACACAAAAGAGGCGATTTAACGAAAAAGGGGTTTGGGCGACAGCAAAAATTTCCAAATAGAAAAACTGCGAAACTGAAGAAAAAATTTTGGGCCCAGTATAATATAAAATAGTTCGAAAAACCGCAGCAATGGACTTAAAACCCATATTTAGAATGGGGACTAAAATTTAAATTCAAACCCTTAAAATTTTTTTAGTCGTCAAAAAATTTTCAGAAAGCATTCAACTGGTCCTTTAATGTAAGTCTTACCCAGGGGAAAAATAGTCGAAAAGAGTTTGAAATAAAGCCGTATGAAATAAACAGTAATCCTCACAGAAGAAAAAAACGGTTTTGAAAGTGCTTCACAAATTACAGTCATTCCACAAATGAAATTAGGAGCACGTTAGTAGAAAGGGGTGAGGTGGGTTTTCACCCCCCAAAAACCGGGAGGAGGCAGGAGGAGGGATGAGACCGCTTGGGGCAATCCCCTGAGCGGGATGGGGTTGTGACTCGTGACATCCTTGTGACGTCCCTATCATAGACCCTAGGGGCGTTTGCTCACGAGGGGTGAAATCAGGTAAAGAAAAAATGAAAAAAATGCGATGGTTTGGACTGTGTTGGGTTAGGGCGTCTTCAATGGGCATCACATGAAAAAAAAAAAAAAAAAAAACAAAAAACGCAGCCCCCCTTTAAAAAGGCCAACGTACCCTTTAAAACCCCTTACCACCTGAGCATGACTACTTTTAGCCCGGGTTTATTCCCATTAAAGAATGAAGTTGGGGATAGTAGCTGTCTTTAAAAATATTTATTTTAGGTTAATGTTGAAGTTTATTTGAAAAATGGATCCAAGGTGGAAACATCCTTTAATGCGTTATTGCGGGTCCTAGGGAAAGGGAAGAAGTATGGGTCACGCAATTTTTGAATTTTAAAAAAGGGACATGATGAGCCCCATCCCTGAAGGGTTGTTTGGTGTTAGGGAAAATGGAAACCCACCTACGCTCATTTCCCTGCAGGCCCTTTAATGAAGGTTACAAACGTAGAAAAAACTGGAGGGTCGTAAACGACGTCTCTGATTCTGGAACCTAATGAGTAAAACTGACGCCCCCGGGAAAAACCCAAGTTGTTTACTAAGGGTATAACATCGAGACTGGTGTCATGTAATTTTTAAAAATTTTTTTTGGGAAAGAACAAAAGAGCGTACCATCTTTTAAAAATGTCTTTTATTGGGGGTTTTTAAAAAATTTTCCCCCGGAGCTTCCCAGATTACGCACTACCCAAGCAGATGTCCCCCGGCCAACAAAATACTTTCGGGGGTTTTTAAAGAGCCACCTCCCAACTACGGTTTTTTGGGGTCTTTTGACCTTTCCCAAACACGCCGGATCCCCTGCCCCTTAGAACGAGCGTGTTTCCATTTGAACGTCAGGTGGTATAGTTCAAAAGTGATAACGGGACATGTCCCGGACTGAAGAGAAACGCACCCATGCTCGATTGCTGAGGATCCCAAACCCCGCTTGGGTGAAGCCGTTATTAAAGACCCTCCCCCGGCCCTGAGGACACTTTAAGCGAATTTTCTTAATTTTTTAAAAGGAGCTTTTTCCCTTGACCCCCCCAGAAAAAAAACTGTGTCGATAAAAGGATAGTCTTCGTGCTTGGCCAAAAAGGGGTTCTCCGTGAAGAGAGCAAAAGATTTTCAAAGGGGGGGGGTTTGTTGGGTTTTGTTGGCCCCAATCGGGGTAGTGGGCCCTGCTAATGTCTTTTTGAAGGAAGAGTTCAAACCCGGGAAAAAGTAGGGCATGAAAGAAAATGGTTTTAAATGGATCCACGATTGCTCAAAAAATTTAAAACCCTGCCGGGGACCTCTTAAAACTGTGCGCTGGGGAGAGGTAGTCAAATTGAGCGGATAGCGGACATATTGGATCGTAGGATATGGGAAATGGAAAGGGGACAAACCCCGGAATGTACCAAAAGTTTTTGATGAAGTATTTAAAAGGAGAGAAAACAGTTTAAACAACGACCTGGGGGCCCTGAAAGAAGAAACGTCAACCCCTGTAACCAGGAAAACCCAGCAGAAATTTCTCTCAAAAGATCGGTGCAAGAGGAGTGAGGAGATGGCCCCAAAAGTTTAAAAAAGAAGGGGGGCGTATTGTCATATTAAAAGACCCCCCTGGATGGAACCCCGGGGGTGAGATAAGTATCAGGGTCGGTGTTTCCCCGAAACGAGTGGTGGACTTAGTAAATGACATATGGAAAGAAGCGAACTTCGCTCGAAAGGATGGGAATTTTTCGCCCGAGCTCTCCGAAATCAAATCCCCCCAAGATCTTGTTTTCTTCCTGAAGTTGGGAATTTATAAATCAACCCCCCGCCAGGCCTGAAGCAAAACCCCCCGGATACCCCCAAGGTTTCCCGGGAAGAGTAAAAATCAACACGCACCCCCCTTCACCCCAAAAAGGGTTTGGGGAAACCCATACGAAAAAGATGAAACGGAAAGGGGCGTCTCTATCTCAATCTGTCCGAGGCATACTACAATCCGGCAGTCCTAGTTATACGGAGGAGTGAATGTTTTTAAAAAGGCCCCGTGAAGAAAAACGCTCGGTTTTGGGAAAAATTTGGGTTGTCCTTGAAGATGCATACACCTTCCAAAAACCAGTACTTTACCGTTTTTTCCCTCACGTCGCTTTATGTAGGTGGTTTGATCCCCAATGGCAGGCGATCTCTTTTGTTTGCCACCTAAAAGAAAGACAATGACGGTTTTGTGTAATTTTACAGTTTTGCCTTCAGTAATAGCGTGGGTCGCCCCCAAAAACGACCGAAAACATTTGATTGCACCCTTTTAGACTATTTTTGTCAGGGGAGAAAACCCATTGAAAAACCCCAAAAAGGAAAGGGGGCCTTTTTTCGAATAAAAACCCCCTTTTTCAACCTTTTTAAAAAGGGGGTCCCTTTTAAAGAAAAGAAACATAAAGCTCCGGGGTTTTAAAGGTTCAATCAACTTCAGGAAAATTTTTTTAAAAAACTCCCAAGACAACACCTTAAGGTTTGTGGATCTTACCCCTTTGGGGGGTTAAACAAAAGCCTTCATGCGGGGCATTAAACTGGACAAAATCCCGTCCCAGGAAACCCAAAAGGGGGATGGGGAACCTCTCTAAATAACCATTAAAAGGGCCTTAAACCCCCTAAAAGGTGGGTGCCCTGTTTGTTTTAGTAAACCCAAAAATTTTAAGAAGGGGGCAACTGATTGGGGGAAGAACTCTTAAATAACCAAAAAACCCAGACGGGTACCACGTATGAAGGGGGGGGAAAAGAAGGATTTTAAAATTAGGAGACAAAAAATGGGTGAAAGTGTGTTTGCTTTAAAACCCTCCATAAAAGAGCTCCCGGTGGGCAAGGAGTTTTTTTATAAAGGGGACGGGTATAATGTCTTTAACCGGGGCCCGGGCCGGCGCTCCCCCAACCCACTGAACCCAAAGGGGGGGGAAAGGGGGGAATGGGATTAAAGCCCAACTCCCATCTTTTTTGGGGCCTTTTAAAATTTTTAACGAGGGACTCGAGTGAAATAGTTTGGGTTTTAACTCGGTTTTTGGAGGGGTGGATGTTTAAAAATTTTAAAGGGGCCCCGGGCAAAAATTTGTGGTGGCTTTTAGGAGTGCCGGTTTTACTTTACCCAACCCGTGGAAAAACCCAAATGATTTTTATTTTACCATTCCCCCACAAACTCCCGTATTAAGAAACCAGTATTTTTTTTGACCAAAAATGCCCAAACCCCTTGAACTGCTGGGACACGGGTTGGTTTAAAGGGGTTTTTTTGTTTAGTCCTTTTCAATTTAGGGCCCGGGGGGAGGTTTGAGTTAAGGATGGAACTCCGTAAAAAAAATTCCGTTCCCAGGTCTGGAAACCCCAGGGGAGGGTGAAAAAGAAAAAACGAACCCAGTGGTGAAAAAGAAAATGAATGGTGCACTGTCCAGGACCTTAAAAAATGAAAAAGAGGTGGGGCCCAAAAGGGGAAACCGGTGTTTTTTTGGAACGGTCCTTTTAGGGGCTGGAAAGTCCCCCCCGGGGGGAATTTGGACAAAAAGGTTTTTTGGGGGCCCCCGAAGAGGGGGGGCGAGGGGGCCCTGGAAAAATGGGGGAGAGGGGGGAGGCACCACTCTTCGAAAAACCCCTGCCCCAATGTTTCATTTAACCGGGGAATTTTTTAAACCGCCGGGGGGGCAAACAAGTTCATTGGAGGGGGGACCTGTGCGCCCCTTTTTCCCCCCCCCTTAAAACTAAACCTTTTTCCCCTTTTAAACCCAACTTAAACCTTAACTTTAATTTTTTTCATTTTCCCTCTTTGGGGGGGGTAAAAAATTTTTGGGGAATTTTGGGGGTTTAAGGGGGCTCGTGCCATGTTTAAATCGGAGCCAAAAGGTTCTTAAAGGGGGGGCCAAACGGGTTTACGATTGCGCAGGCGTCATGCCCCCCGGCAAAAAATTAACTTCAGCCCTAAAACAGGAAAGTAAAAAAAGCCCGGTACGTATGCGCCCCAGGCCTCCTCAAAACTATGGAGGTACTAAAAACCACTAACCCCCCCCCGGGACAACGCGCCCGTAAAGTATAATCCAGCGACATCGAGGGGACCGGGTCAAGGGGAAGGGAAAAAAAAAAGAAAAAGTTTTTCACCGCGTAAAGGACTTTTTTGGATAGTGTGTTTTCGTCATGTCTTGTTATAAAAAGTCCTGGAAGGTGCTGATGGGGGAAGGATCTATTTGCCGTTCCTTTCACACAAACGTCTGTTGGCGGGGGGCTTTTGTAAAATTTCCCCCCCTTTGCATTTGTCCCCAAACGCCCCCACGATTTTATATTGCGGAGGACAGGGACTTTTGGTTTAAGCAACACCCCCCCTTCATTTAAAAGCCAAATAACCAAGTTGATGGAATCCCCTGGACGCCAATACGAACGTTGTCCTGAAAAATAAGGGTTGCATACCCTTTCAGGGTGGATGTGTCTTTAAACAACGTGCTGATCTCACCAGTGAAAAACCTACGCCTCGGGCCTATTTGAGACGACGCCACTACGGGCGGACAAATCGGACCTCTTACGGTCCCGCTTTACCGGGGACTCCCCGGGGCTATAAACGACATGACGGGGCTGCAACGGGTTTAGAATCCGCGGGGGTTTTACCGCCGGAGCGGAAGTTGAAATGATAGGTCGATGCACATGACATTATGCCCCCAGGATCGTTATTCATCAACGCAGATGTAAAAATTAAAACTAACCCCTTTCCCAAAAAGGGCCCCTTTTAAACCTAAGGCAGCGGCCGGAGGAATGGTCACCCTTCAAGCCCCGTCTTCACCCACGCGTCATTGTTTGTGGGGGAAAGTGAAAAACCCGCCCGTTTGGGGGCCTGGCTCAGAAAGGCCCGAACGGGGAACGTGCAAATACCCCATAAGAAAGTGCAAAAAAGACTTTGCTTTCCCCCAGGGAAATTTAATACCATCCAAGAAAAACCTGTCCGTCAGACCCCAACCCAAAAGTCGCATCGCGCGGGTGGCACAGAAGCGTTCAACGGAATTCTAACCAAAAAACCCCTTTAACTTTTCCCTAAAACCCTGAATTTTCTGGTTGATCTGACGGAAAAGCAGACCCCGTCCAAGGCCTGACTCCTGCTTTGAGAAATAAATATGTTCACCCTTTTTACAACCCATGCACCACTGGAATGACCCACAGACGCTGGTAATGGCTTTTCCTACGTGATTTTCACGGGGACCCCTTTTTTCGCTTTTGATCTACCCCAAGCCACTGGATGGAGACCAACAGTTTGATGACCCAGCCCGGACCCCTGCTTTGGGAGATGAATTTTGTAGGCTTTGGCGCCCCCCCGTGATGTGTTGGTGATGCGGAATAGACTACATGGTGGAGATTGCCCGCCCCGTAAACCCCTGGACTAAAAAAAAAATGAACAGCATCAATCCCTCTTTTTTAGAAAGGACGTCTATGCCAGCGGACTTCGGTGGTGGGTTTCCCAGAAACAATTTCCTGACCCTCCCCGTCCCCCTATTGGCTTGTGTTTAACACGGATCACAGTGGGGACCGGTGAGCATTGGGGGCCGTGGGGTTGGACAAAAAGGAAAAGCCAAATTTTTTTGACATTTTTGGGATTTCCACCGAGCCTTTACCAGTTTATTATTTATTTAAAATAGTTTGCATTCATTTTAACCCCCAATGGTTTAAAGAATGGACTTCTACCAACTGTGGTTATTCGTGTTTTTTTCCTTTTAAAAAAAAAGCAAGGGTCTTTTACGTGTCTGCTATCCGTTTCTCGCTCCCTGAGACAAAACGAAAAAGAGTGATTTCGAAAGTGCGTTGGTGAGCGACGAAGATGGCGGTAAAAAAACGAGACTCACGATTTCCCCCTCATGTGTTCCCCCCCCTTTTGCCCCGGGAAGCGTGTTTGGCGAGTTGAATGCGTTATCATCAAACTAAAAAAAACCATTCGGAGCCTTGGTGGAACTTTTTGCTAGAAGGCCCCCCATGTCCCAAAAGGGTCACGAAAAAATTTGGAAAGGGGGGACTGAAGCTTGTTACATTCGGGACAGGGGGGAGAAAGTTGGGTTTAAATTTTGGAAAAAGGGCCTTTCAAAAACCCGGGATGTGGTACTAAAGTTCTCCGAAATTTCAAAACCCCCACAATTGGCTGGCCAAAAAGCGGAGGCCTGGGAAAACACGGAAAGCTGCAGTTTAAAATGGGTCACCCGTTACGTCGTTGCCCAGCTCGAGATGTGATGATCTTGAAAAACGATTGGTTTGGGCTGGTAAAAAACCAAACGGATGAGAGGTGACGCTTTTAAAAAACCCTACTTGTATGATAGGTTATCATTTGGATAGTCAGGAAAAAAAATGAATGGGTCAAAGGACAGTGTGATGTATTTTGGGGCAAAACCTTCGCTACAGGAATCACCGCGGGACCCGTAAAGATACCTTTTTTTCAATACTGCCCCATCAACACAAAGGGGTCGCTTGGTGAAATCACAGAGAGGCGTTTCAAGGCTCAAGCATTTAAAAGGGGTGATACGACACAAATTTTTGGGAGAGAGCAGTTCATGAAAAAACTTTTTTCCGGGATTTACTCCCGCCCCCAGGGGTTTTGTTTTGGATGCATTTTTTTTTTTTTTTTTTTTTTTTTTTTTTTTAATTTCCGACAATGAGCAGCAAGGCCCCTTTTCCCTGAAAAGAAAAGAAAGGAGAGGCTCGCACTGTCAGAACAAGCCTTCTGAACGCCTTTCAGGGGGGCCCCCTTGACATGGGTGAATATTGAAAAATAATAGTGGGGTGGAAATAAGAAAAAAAAGTTGTTTATCGTTTTATACATGCCCAAAACCTTTGGGTTTTTTTTTTTTTTTTTTCCTTAAGGGATTACTGTTTTATCCCCTCGTGTAATCCTTTTTGTTTTTTTTTGCCCCTGGGTTTAGGGGTTTAAGGCCTTTAAACCGTGACATCCCATTTTTTTTTTTTTTTGTCAATGTAAACTACCCCGGGGCTTCAAATTTTTTTAAAGTCTTTCCCTAACCTGTGATATTTCTTTTTTTAGTTTTACATTGATGCGTGCGGGAGCTATTAATTTTTGTCCGAGGGGTTTAATGCCTCCATAACCCCCTGCCTCCCCCTTTTTTTTTTTGAATGTCATACCCCGGGATCAATTTTTAATGTCTTCCATAACCTCGTGACACCCCTTGTTTAGTTTTACATTAATGACGTGCGGGGGGCTATTAAGTTTTTTTCTGAGGTTTTTGTCCCCAAACCCGTGACATCCCCTTTTTTTTTTTTGAAAATGCCTACCGGGGGATCAATTTTTTTTAAAGTTTCCATAAACCCGGATTTCTCTTGTTTTTTTTTTGAATGATGACGTCGGGGGTATTAAGTTTTGTCCCGAGGGTTAATGTCCCCTAACCTGTGACACTCCCCTTTTTTTTTTTTTTGAAGTGTCCCACCCCGGGGGAAAATTTTTTTTTTCTGGGTTAATGTTTCCAAACTGTGACAAACCAATTTTTTTTTTTTGTTTTTATGTGTAACTCGGTTTTTTTTAGGATCTGCATAAATTTAAACCCTCCCAATAGAGCTTTTTTTTTTTAAAGTTCATAACCCTTAAATCGGGATTTGCCCCCGGGAAAAAGGAAGTGTGCAATTTAAAACGTCTAACATTTTAAACCAATCCAACAGGCTTTTTTTTTTTTTTAAAAGGGGTTAAACCCCTTTAAATCGGTTAAAAAGACCCCAGGGAATTAAGGAACGTGTGCAAAAAAACTCTCTATAAAAACAGAACAAATTTTCTGTTTTCCCCGTCTTTCCCAGCATCACTACCTACCCCGAAAGGACCTTCTTCTACCCAGGTACAACTTTAGCCTTTGCAACAAAAACAAAAAAGGTAAACCCGGCCTCCTCAGTTACCCTAAGAAACGGGGAAAAATTGTTCGATCGAGGTCGGGGGATCTTTGTCTCCCGTCTAGATGGATGGGGACCCCGGGTTTACATCCGTCGGACAAGAGCCGAAAGTAGGGGGAAGGGGAAAAAAAAAAACACCGACGACCTCTTCCCCCACCCAAAACCGGGACGCACTAACTCTTGAGAATTTCGTCAAATATTTGCAGGAAAAAAGGGCATAAAAGAAAAGATAGAAGAAGAAGAAGAGAAGGGAACCCCTAAAAAAAAACAAAAAAAATATAGTGGGAGTTTGAAAAATGGGTGGACTCTGTGTGTGTGATGGTGAAATTTTTGAACTGTGTGCAAGGTTGGTTTTTTTTTTTTTTAATGGTGAAGTGTAATCATTTAAAGGAGTGTGTGCTGATTCTTTTTTTTTTTTAGGTGATGGGCAATATTCAATCGGTCAAAGCCAGCGGCGGCGGGTACCCGGAAAAAAAAAAAGATTTAAATCGCTAAGAACTTGTCAACAAACCCGAACGGGGTTTTGTTCAAACGAAAGTTTCCCGTGAAAAAAATTATCTTTCATTTGAGGTGAGAGAGGAAGTGAAAAGAAAAGGCGGGGTGCCGCTGGGGCACGGGCAAAACGGGGTTACCCATTTTACTGGATGAAACTTTTTTCCTTTGTAGGCAATCCGAAAACAAGGACAAACGGCACTGATAAAAGACCGCCCCACTCAGCCCCTTTTTCTACGAATTTTGTGGAAGGCCCGTTTCCCTTGATCAAAAAGAACTATAACTGCCCGCAAATTACGCTGTCATGACGAGGTGGGGCGCGGGGTGGGTGGGATTAGGCGGTGTATGGTGCTTCGGAGAGGGTCCGTGGTCGACTTACTTCATTTTTTAACAGGGGTCTTTTCAGGACCTTGATAAACTGCTCCGGAATACAAAGTGGAGGGCACTATTTTTCCCGTTATAACAAATTTACTCATCAACAACAGACCTTTTTGCGACCAAGGGGGGGCTAAAAACGGGTTCGATGTTTCCAGCGTCCCTTTTGGAAGGGGACCGCACGAATGGGTCAGAAACTGTACGCCCCTGGGGGGGGGTTATATGGGGAAAAAGCTTTGATACTTCCAACACGACGGTGGTCCCTGTCGACGAGGTTGGTGTGGTACGTTTCCTGTCAACGACGACGGGCCCGGGCGACCCTTTGGGTTGTCAGTTCTCTTCTTCTCCGGGGGTCGGGGGATGAAGCGGGGGCCCAACCGCCTTTAGGGGAAGATGACTGAAAAAAAAAACAACCAAAAACCAGAGGGAAAAAAAAAAAAGTAGCTGAACTGACTGTTTTTTTATTTGGGGTTTGGGGGGGGGCGGGAGTGTTTTTCCTCTTTCTTTATTTCACCATTTTTTCAAATGTTTGTTTCGATGCGCGCTTGTAATATTTTTTTGTTGGGGCTGTGGGGTAAATAAAACTTTGGGGAAAAGGGACAGTTTTAGGGCCCGGTGGGTTGGAGGGGTATTAACGTTCCTTTGGCTTTGCCCCCTTCTTTCATCCCTTTCCCTTTTTCCAGTGTAGTGTGTCGAAGTGTGTATCCGACATCTTTAGGAGAAAAAGGGTATGACTAATTTTTGTACCCAATTTCTGTCTTTTCCCATCTCTCTTAGTCTGTCCCCCCAGAGAGACTTTTGTGTGATGTAGACTGACAGTCCAAATTTCCCCTTTTTTTCTCTTTGTGTTATATCACAGCTCCCTTCTTCCCCAAAAAAGAGCACGCCCCTTTTTGAACCCCTTTCCCCCAAATTTATTTTCTGGGTCTTAAAAAAAAAGGATGAATCTCTTTAAAAACACTACAGAATAATCCTCGACACCCCCGTTTGGGCGTGACATTTTCTTTTACTGATTTCTTTTTTAATTTCAAAAATTTTGTTTGGGGGCCTCCCCGGGTTTCCCGTTCCCCTAAAAAAGGTCTAAACAAATCCGAAAACCTTTTTTTTTTTATTTTTTTTTTTAATTATTTTTTTATTTTTTATTGATCTGTTTTTTTATTATTTAAAACCTTACTTACAACTTTGTTTCGGTGGTGGTGGTGGTGAGGTTGGGGGTGATGGTGGTACTGGCGGGGTACCCCCATTTCCCGGGAATGGTCACCTGCAAAACGGGCGAATCCAATACACTATCACGGAACGTTTTATGAAAGAACCACACACACCACACAACACCAAAATAGGACACAGCATACCTCAGTCATCCCCTACAATGATTTGTATCTGATTCTTAACGGCTTATAAGGTATTCTTCAAAACGTCAATGATGGATTTTTTTTTGTCAATTTTTTTTTTTCTTTCAGAAAAAAGGCACGTACCCCCATTTCTTGCCCCGAAGCCCTGAGTTTATGAAGGGCAATTAGTGCGGTAAAAACCAAACATAAAAAAGGGGCTGGTTCCTTTTAGGTTGCGGTAAAGTATTTTCCGCAATTCAAAACTTACCCCCTGTCCCGAGTCATCATGGGGACAAAAATTCCCATGTCTGTCCCGTGTGCAAAGCGGGTTTTTTGACGCAAAGAGATTCGCAAACACCCAAAACCACGACAGTGGACATAACATGCCGTCAACTCAAACGCTGGGGCTCAAGTCCGAGTACAAAAAGCGCAAAAGCGCGAGTGAGGGGCGTATGTTTTCACTCTCCCAAAAAAAATTGAACACACCCCCCGAATGAAAAACGACTGTTAGACCATTTATCTCGAAATAAAAGAGACTTAACAAGCTTGGAAGCTATCAAAAAAAATAAACGCCCCCGGGAAAAACAGTCTGTCTTACTTTTTTTTGGGACCCTTCTTCGGATGGTCCAGAGTGGGGAAATGACCCTCTTAGCTTTTTCATGACCAAAAAACGCGTTTCAAAATCAACTTTTTCATTCTTTTTTTTTCAAACCAAAAGAGGGAATTTTTTCCCTTTTTACCTTCTCATAACAACCTAGCGCCTGGAGAAACCCCAACTATAAATCGAAAAAGGATTTTTTTACGTTTCTTTCAGGTTAAAAGATCATGACATTTTGAAAGGTTCAAAAGAACCCCCAACTCTCGCTACTCTGTCCAAGCGATGCGTCTACGTCGTTTTACGGTATCATCTACCCCCATTTTCCTATCGGTTTGGTTGCGTAGTTTTCCCGCTTTCATCGCCAAAAACCTTTTTAACACGTTCAAAGAGACCAACACAACGGTTTTGGTACAGAGACGGGTTTTTTTGTTTCGTTGTCTCCTCTTCACCGAGGTGATCTTTCCACTCTTCCCAAAAATCAACAAAATCTCTCTTTTCCCAGTGGGGGGGGGCGTTTTCCCCCGTACATTTCCCCCCCCTCACCCTGTCAGAGCGGAGTGGTTGGAAAAAAGCCTTGCGGGTCAATGTCGATGTGTTTCCTATGCGGCATCCCGTTTTCTAATCCCCGGTTTGCCCCCAGTACTAAAACACGCGGCACAATCAGAGTGTTACAGTACAAAAAACTTTTTTGCATATCTTAATATTGACAAGTTGGACACGCTCGGCTTGCTCCCAAACCAAAAATCTGGCCCCGGAAAAGGGCACTGAAAAAACCGAAAGCACGTGTCAGGGCGGTCAGTCCAAACACACGTACAAAGGGGGGGGTATACAACTCCCGAATCGGTGTTACAGGAACCTTTCGGGGACGGAATTTCCGTCAACCCCGATTTTTTGGGTTTCCTTTTAGGGTACTTTTTACTTTGAGCGTTTTTGGACGAAAGTTAACAAACAAACAAGCACACTCTAGCACAAATACACGGCCAGACACGTTCCCCTTTTCCCTGTCTGTCCTTTAACGTACCGGGTTTTAAGCGCTGTTGTTTTCTCAGTGACGGGGACCCCCAACAAATGGTCAATGTATATAGACTATCACATGACGTTTTTAGACGCCTCTATTTCTCCCTTTTTACACATTTCAGGATGTGTTTGATACATTGATCTCTCATTAAACCCACGCAGGACCCAAAGACTCTACGAAAAAGGTACATTCCCGCAAAAAAGCTAAAAGACAAAAGTGGGCTATCTGCATGAACCCGTGGTAGGGTTCTTCTTCCAATATGACCTCAAAATCATAAACCCACTTGATTTGGATGTTTGTAAACCAGTCTGAGGACATTTCCCCGTTTGGGTTTTATCAGGCGGACGTGATGTTGAGAGAACGGAGAGTTTGGCTCCAAAAAAAATGACCCCCCAAATTTTGAGGTTTAGTCGTTTTAAACGCAACAACAATAATGTGCATCCCACTCACAAGCTAAGTTTTAGACATTGCCAATTTTTTGGCTCCTGGATTACATTTTAAATAACTTTGCCCCTTGGGGTAGAGGAAAACCAAAGGGGATTTTTTTTTTCAGTACTGAAAGTTTTTGGGCAAAAAGAAAGATACGGTCTCCACCCCATTCTGCTTTTTTCCCGACTCAAAAAAAGAAAAAACATCACGGCGACAAAAACCTTTTTGTCAAAGGTGTGGGAACAAAAAAAGAGACCACTTTTTCAAGATTTCCTTTTGTGGTCAACAACAAAGATGTGGTACCTTTCTGAGGTCCCCAAAATCAGATTTATTTTATTCACGCTTCGTTCGATCTTCTCAAAAAACGGCGCTCTGTTCCAGGTATTACTTTGAAATATTTGTTTCAAAAATATCCCCTGACGTGTTTTTTCTCTCTTCAACGAAAGGCAAAACGACATCCACGTGCTGCGTAACAAAATTGTCGGGGGGACCTTCCCTCATTTTTTAAAATACCATGAAAAAAGACAAGATTTATTTGTGGAGGGGAGACAAACCCGCCGTTTGGGGCGGGATAGAAGCCAAGCGTTGTATCTGGGCTATCATGCAACCCCCCCCCGGAACACCCCACGATAGAAAAATGCGAGACAGGTTTCGGCGGAAAAAAAACGGACGTCTAGGTCAGCGGCCGGGGGAAAGGGGTTTGAGTGGCCTTTTCACACAAACAACTTTATATCCAAACAATTCAAAACAAAAAACCGTTTAGGACAAAGGGTTCCCCGGGGATGGTTGGGAGCCAAAAAACCCCACGTCTACCAGTTTCACGGGTCAGTTTCACGGGCATATGTGAGCTCACCGAGGCAAACAGACCCAACCCCTTTAACAAAACCTCTGACTGAACCCAGACAAAAACCAAAACTTACCCAATTACTCCGTGAGGAAGTGCGAGGACTGTGGGCGAAAGTGGGGTTTGGGGAAAGGGAAAAACAAAAACAAAAAGAAACCCCTGATTACACGCTTTGTAGAAACGTTTTTACAACTAACCGTTTAAGGGGTATCATCCATTACGCAAAAAACCATCTTGGAGGCTGTTAAAGACGTTTGGCTGTTTGGTCTTGTGAAAGTGATATTTCTGTACCAGTATCAAAAGAACACTTTTCTGAAAGCAACCCATCTTCAAAAAGCCTTTGTTGGTAGGGAAACATAGGGCAGTACATGCGCGACTATGCGGAAAACACAACCCCACTCATCAAAAGCTCGTACTTTGGGCGGGGCTATTTTGGAAAAAAAAATGTTGTTGTTACCCCTTTTTCCCTGGTACTTGGGAACATGTCTTGTTTTGACAAAAATTTACTTAGTCTGAGTCACACCCAACCGTGTTTCAGAAATTTGGGGGGGGGGGGAAGGTGCTGAGGCGCCAGACAGGGGTAAGGTTCGCGCAGACTATTTGGCTAACCTTTAAATTTTTTAGGAACAGGTTTGGGAAAACTCTGCTAACATCGCCAAAAACCCAAAATTTATTATTCACGCGGAGAAGCCCCCAAACTCGCAATAAGGCGGTTTCAAAAACTGCGGAGTTTTGGTGACGGTGTTGTTGAAGTAGAAAGATAAAAAAAAAATCAATGGGCACTCCCCTCCAGATTTGGGTTTTTTGTCCCAATACGCCCTTAGTGTTTCAGTTTTATTAGATTTGGACAAATTTGTCGACAGAAATTTTTAACTTTTTTGGGGAGGATACGGGTTTGCTGTACATGCACCGTGTCCCAAAGGTTTGGGTCAGCGTACGACCCTCGTGCACAGCAGTTTTTCATTGTAGATCGGTGGTTTTCCCAGTCAAGCTTTTCAACGAACGCTTCACCTTTCAAACTGGAAAAAAGAACCCAGCGGCGTGGGATGTCAACGTGCGCCGATTTCCGGCCCTGCCAAATTACAAAGGACACCGGGTTTTTTCAAAATCGAAAACGGGAGATTTCTTCGGGGGCTCTGCTCTAAAAACCCATTTTGTTCTGGGAAAAACCCCCAAACTCAGCTGTAAAGGGTTGAGTAAAAAAAAAAATGCCTTCACAAAAAAACCCACCAAAAAGGGCTTCAAACCCAGAGATGGGGGTGGGAAAAAAATAGGGTTCAGACGGACGGAAAAAGTAATTTCGTACGCTCAAACCCCCCAAATTTCTTTCCTTTTTTTTTTTAAAAAGAGTTTTTTCTTCTGACGGTGTCCAAACTTTTCCTGGCTGTATGATTTTTTTTTCATTGACCCTCCCCCGGGCCTTGTTTTATTTGTATGATAGCGTTCCAATTGGGGTTGGTCTTTATGAGGTTCCCAAAGGTTTTCTTTTTTACTGTATCGGTGTCTTTTTAAAACCCTTTTTTTTTTGGGAAACAATCCTCCCCTCCCCGGGTGTTTCCGGGGGGGTCCCTTTGTTTTTTAAGACGACTAAAGTTAAAATTCTTTTTGCTTTAACTTTAGCCGTTTATAGCTGAACGATCAGGACGGGGGAAAAAGCTTTCCAGTAAATTCATGATGCCGATGCAACGATTTTTTTTTTTTTTGACGCAAAAATATAAACCCTTTCCCGATCGATTTAAGGGGGTTCGAGGTTTTTTAAAAAAAATTCAGATTTTTTTAAGAAGTTGACAGACAGACGAATAAATTAGCGTGCATGTGCTTTCATCGCCTTAAGGCGTTTCTTAACGAGCACACATCGATCTCGTGATTGCATTCACCCCGACCGTCTTGTGTCATACGCTTCGCCCTAAGAACTTTCAATAGTACTGCGAAAAATCACTGATGATCAGCTATTATGGGTTTAGCCAGTACAGTTAAAGTGGGGCCCGCTGTTGGTTTTTTGTTTTTTTGTGTTGTCACCCTGGAAACGGTGTTAAATAAATAAATAAACAAACAAAGACACCTATTAACCCCCAAATCGCATTTTTTAACGGGGTAATAAACCGGTTTAAAGAGTCAATCTGTCAGCTAGTATGGGTTCAATAGGTACAGTTCGGGCCTTTTCAAGGGAGTGACTGTCTTTTTAAAACATTTTGGATGTCCCCCTTGAGAGACGCCTAATCCAACACGGTGCTTTAAAAGAAGTTGTCTTTTGTTTACATTTTTTCTTTACAGTGATTGCACCCCTCGTGATGCAATCGCCTTTAGGGTCTATGAATAGGGACGTTCACATGGATGTCACGATGTCATCACCGGCATCCTCGCTCATGTGATTCTTTCCCTAAGGCGCTGTCGTCTTTCCTCCTCCTGCCTCCCCCGGTTTTAGGGCGTGAAACCTACCTCACCTTACTACTAGGGTTCACAATGATATTTGAAATTTCTGTTTTTAAAGATGTGGAGAGGGATGGGGTTGTGGGGCGTTAGTGACGCCCTTCTAAAAGGAATTTCTAATTAGCTGGCAAAACTTAGACGTTGAAAAACTTAAATTTACCGTCGTCATTCTTTACAATGGTGAGGATATTAGGTCATAACAACAAGCAACAAAATTCAATATTAGTCTAAATAGAAACAATCTTACAAAACTAAATTGGATTAATCTTACACATTAGCCCCTTATAGGATTTTATTATACTGAAAAAAGTTTAACAGAGAGCATGATAAAAAAAATAACTGGTTTAGATTAAGTTCTGTTATAAAACTAGGGAAAGCAGTTAAATTTATGACAAAACCCTCATTGTTCATTAATTTGTGGACAAACTGGTTGTGGAAAAACAATATTTATCCTCGCCCTGTTACAAACATTTTTATCGTTTTTAATTTTGATCATATTGTGATTTTCTGCCCACACTTAAATGGAACAAAGCATATCTTTGATAGAAGGTTTATATGGACAGATAATGACATATATTTAGTTAAATCCTAGAAATAAACTGAGTGAGTGTTTAGAACCCCTTTTTATATTGTTTGAAGGAACGCAGACACTATTTATTATAGATGATGTTCAGCAGAAAGAGACAAAATTAAAAAGAAAAAACACTTTGTCAAACTGGCTTTCAGTGGAAGACATGCTGGAATAAGTGTGTGGTTTTTATGTCAGAATATAACTCGGTTTTAAAGACTTTAGAGAACAGTTAAAGACTGTAGTTTTATTTCACATGAAAGACAGAGATGCATTTAATGAATTTTTTGCGCGAAAATGATGTTATTGAAAACGATCAGGAAAAAACAGGATTAAGCAAAAACTGAAATCTGAAAAGTTTAGTAAATAGTATTGAAAACGGATAACCCTGCACAGTATGTATGTTTGTAGGGTTTACTAGGAGAGAACTGTAATATGTCTGTTTCTGGCTCGGCAGCTCGAAACCGGCCAAGTATGTATGTTTGTAGGGTTTACTAGGAGAGAAAATGTAATATGTTGTTTCTGGCTCGGCAGCTCGAAACCGGCCATGTATGTTGTTTGTAGGGTTTACTAGGAGAGAACTGTAATTGGGCTGTTTCTGGTCGGCAGCTCGAACCGGCCAAGGCCGGGTGAGAGCGGGTGAGCCAGAAGAGACATATTACAGTTCTCTACCTCTATTTGGTTCTAGTTGCAAGCCAGACGACTGCAGGCGGAAATCTAAACAAATCTTAAATAAATGTTAGCGAACGCCCAGAGAACGTGGACAAACGAGTCAAAGACAAAACACGACGCGTTTCGACCTCTTAGGGCTTCGTCTGGTGATATATAAACGAATAAAACAACGAAAATTCCTTAGCTTTGATCGCTATGGTTTGTTAAATCAAAGACATGGCTAAAATAATAGGAATTGTTGCTTTCTGTTTCAAGAATTCTAAACATATTATAAACGCCTTGAAACAAACATCAGAGTAATATTTTGATGTGCTGTCATGGTAGAGGATTTTTAATGACCATGGTTAAAATGGATAAGGTGAACTCCCCCTGATGGGCTAAGTTGGGCCAGTAGCTCAATTAAGCCTTTCTGTGATCAGTTTATTTCCCACTTCATTAGAAGTTGATAGCAGTTGTTTTTTCTCAGTTATCATATTATTGATAGAGCCTGATGTGTGTGTATGTGTGTGTGTGTGTGTGTGTGTGTGTGTGTGCGGGGTGCGTGTGTGTGTGTGTGTGTGTGTGTGTTGTGGTGTGTGTGTGGTGCGTGCGGCGCATGCATGCATGCATGCCACGTATGAGGCATCCACATATTTAGAAGAAACATATCCAATATTGACGGTGTTTGAATGTTTCTTTTTGTTTTCGAACATTAATTGTTTGTCTTCTTTCAAAGAAGCCATCCAAAACAAAAGATTTTTATATAAATGTGTTATGTTTCAATTTTGAAAATGATTATATTTAGGCCTTAGGTGCCTTAAAACGAGCGTAAGAAAGAAAACCCATTTTGAAACGTCAACGTTCTGCATTTTGTTCTGCGTTGTTTGTTTGTTTCATTAAACTAGATAAAAGCTTAGAAAAGAAATGGATTATCTTTTCAACAAATACTATGTTAAATTTATTCAAATCACGGCTTCCTTGGAGCTTTGTATGCCTTAAAAGGGCTGCAGTAAAAAAAAGCCAAATGATGCCCGAGCTCTGCATTATGGCGTCTGATAACTTTTGGGGTACTTGTGACTAAAAGGGGTTAAATTTGACTCGTTTGTAATTCATGATTTTAAGTGCCCTAGAAAGCAAAGGCAATTAAAGCAAGACAACTGAAAGTATCTGTTCTGCGATTTGGTCTTGTATTAGCTTTTAGACTCTATCATGTTTGTGTTTCTGTTCTGTGACCCAAATTTAAAGATAATCATTTACTTTTTAAGTTTGTTTATGATGTGGTTGAGACCCTAGGTGTCTTTAAATGGATTACGAACAAGCTCAACATCTTATATGGCCAACAGACCAAACAAAATTGGTTTGGATTTATGACTAATGCGTGTCGGTTAATATAGGCCGTGGCCCAATTATTTACCACACCCCGGTCCATTTAACCCGAAATTTATGTCTAAAGTGGGCTTCCTTTTCTTTAAGAATTTTATTATTCCTTATATAGAACTTTTTGAAATAAAGATAGCCATTTGATGGCTGTACTATATGAAGCTCTTAGGGTTTAAAGCTTTACAAATAATTAACCTTGAGTGAAGTGAAATTAGTGAAAGAGGTAGGGCTGCATTTTTTTAGGGGTTCTAACTTACCCAATCTTCCCTACTTTCGTTGTGCTGAATGTCCTAGGCCTACGATATTAATAAAAACATCACATTTCACAGCACACACACACCACACACACACACACACACACACACCAACCACACACACACACACACGTTCACAAACGCACGCACCCCAAAACACACACACACACACACACACACACACACACACACACCACACACACACCACACACACACACACACACACACAACACACACGCACGCACACACACACACACACACACACACACCCCCAAACACACACACACACACACACACACACACAAATGGCAATTTGACTTTCGTCGGAAACATTTATGATAATAAATCACTTGCGACAATTTTTTATTTTCTTATGGCAGGCTGCATTATTTTCTGTGATATTTTGACGCTAAACCCGCGGCGACGTTTTTTCACTTTGCAGAAAAAATCGTCGCTGTGAAATATTAACGCTGCGACCATATTTCACAGGAAATGTCAACTCTAGCAGTAAGATTTCACGTGAAAATGTGTCGCAAGCGACAGTATTTACTGACTACAATATTTCACAGTGTCCTGTCGCAAAAAGCTGTAGCAAAATTTCGAGCGACAATATTTTTTTAGACAGTACAATATTCTATAGGACATTTTCGGGGAAAAGTTGTCGCGCGACAATTTTTTCCAGCAAATATGTCGCTGCAACAATATTTTCACGTGAAATGCTATCCTGCGTTACAATTCCACGGCGACAGTATTATATACGACACCGGACCCACTATGTTGCCACACACTGACAAGGACTATAGGGAGATGACTTCTCATCTGGAGACTGATCTCCGCGTAGGGCGGGATTTTTCGCCCTTTTTTTCTTCAGCTGCAGCTCCGGTCTTGGGCTGGTGGACGACCAGCATCCACAGACTCTGCAGTCATTATCCTGTGTCCAGGCACCAGTCGTTTCCAAACCTGCGGACTGGTGGGACACTGCTTCACCTGGGACTGGAAGACAGCCCACTACGGACGTCACCCTCTACAGGATCCACCTCCTCGGCGAACCTCCTCGGTGCATGGACTCGAGTTGAGTGTTAATCTTGTGTGGAGTGGGTGTGGGGCTGACGTGCGTATGCGTGGGTCTAAAGCCGGTCACTGATTCGTTTTGTTGTTTTTTTTTGTTGTTTGTTTTGTTTGTTTAACTCTAGCTGAGTAGGTCCGTTGGATTTTAGCATTGTTTCTAATACTGTCTTTCTTCTGTCATTCTGCTGAATGTCCTTTTAGCGGTCTAGCGGGTTAGGTTGGACAGTAGCGGGATCCCCGGGGTATTGGAGGGGTTTGTGGTCTATTCAATTTACTTTGTCCCTAAGTCAGTTAGTGCTGAATAGTGCCTTTCTCTTCTATGCCCTTTTTTTTCTTCTTTCTTTTCCTCTCTCGGCTATCTTTTCTCTTCTTTGTTATGACCCATACCCATCTGGAGTGCTAGTGCGAGTGAATGATTGTAATGTGAATAAAAATATTGTCTAAACTTCTTCCTCTTGTGGTCTGGTGGTGTGAGGATTGAGTGATCGCTCCGTTTCTGCCACTGCAATTCCCTGTATAAGAACCCCCCTGTCAGGTGTACTCACACGTGACAATTAACAAGTTGTGTTATGTGGTCAGAATAAACTAAAAGATGAATATGTATTATTTCGGAAAAGAAATCAGAAACAGAATCAAAACTAAAATGTTATGACAATATTACTACAGATTACAGAATGGAATCATATTTAGCAACTCTTTCATAAGCTTCAATCAAAAACAAGCACTATTAAATTAAGGATTTCTTGTCACGATCTTAAATAGAAAAAGGTAGATATACAAAGACACCAAGAGAAGAAGACTGTGTTTGGAATGTAATGAAGTAGAAGACGAAATTCATTTCTTAGATAAATGTACTAAATATAACGATATAAGGCGGCAGTTTTTTAGAACACATCAAAGACAAATACAATATAAAAATGCGCTGTCATCTATCTTAATATCAATGACGTGCTTATCAGCGTCGTGTTTTGCTTGTGATTCGTTGCTTCGTTTTTGTGGGGCGTTATCCATAACTTTTAAATAAATTGTTTCAGTAAAATTTACTGGGTGCTTGTATTTTGACGTCGTTGACTACTTATTTTAATTGTTATCTAGCTTTGGATTTTCAATTGAAATCTCTGTTTAAT
>JAFLJL010003071.1:0-21601 GCA_018398815.1 Conus ventricosus | reverse complement strand
TTGATTAATGTTTGTCACTACCTTTCACCAGTGCGCTGGCTGGCAGTTTTTCAAACTCAGACGCGTTTGTGAGGCTCATTTTTAACTCAATATTTACGTAAATTTAAAAAAATAAATGTATATAAAAGTAAGTAAAGCGGGCTTTTATTCTTCACCCAAGCGTTGCAACACTTCAAGACACGTTAACCTTACAATAACGCCTGCTAATATTTTAGCTTTTTCTGAATCACTACAGTCAATGTTCATCACTTTGATTGCTTCGTTAAATAGTTCACTATGATCTTTTATTATATTGTTTACATCATTCTCAAACCCAAATTCACTAAAATCAATGTTTAACACTTTCATTGTTTCGTCAAATAGTTCATTACAATTCTTTAAATCAGATTCACTAAGTTCGGCAGCTATTTTTTAATATAAAATAAATAAAAAATAATTGTAATTGTAAATTCAACTGTTATTTATAGTCTTTTCTAATCGTAAAACCTAATCTTCATTCAAGCGAATAGCTACTCCTTCAGGGCCGGTAGAAACATCCAGATCAACATCCATAAGATCAGAAGCCATATAATCAATTAAAATGGCAAACAACTTTATAGCCGGTTGGGGCAAGAATCTGGTATTTCACTGATGGCCTTCTTCACGCTTGTTTGTATATTTATGCGATTAAAAAGATCAGTAATT
The DNA here is from genome assembly GCA_018398815.1 of Conus ventricosus. NCBI lineage: Eukaryota > Metazoa > Mollusca > Gastropoda > Neogastropoda > Conidae > Conus > Conus ventricosus. The sequence continues at coordinate 20,917 of JAFLJL010003071.1, read as the reverse complement.
GATTTTTCAAACCTGCTCCTTAACTCTTTTCTATCGGCCTTCCAATTCAACTTGTAAAATCTATTAGTAAGCTTTTTAACTTCTTCGGGCTTCATTTTTAAACCAGAATAAAATTATAAATTAAAAAAAAAAAAGTAATCCGCAACATCTCTCTGTCTCCCCCTCATCTCTGTCTCTCTGTCTGTCTCCACCTCTCTCCCTCTCCGCCTCTCTCCTCTTTCTCATTCACACAACGCGCACTGCAACGCAGCACATGCTTAGCTGTGGAGAGAGAAAAATCAATAACTACCTGCTGGCTTCTACGTAACGCTGATGCTATGCCCTTCACTCGGACTGTGATTGAGAATCGGAGCCCATTGTTAATTTTTTTAACCAAGATATTTCTCGAGTAACTTGGTCTATCTACACCTCTGTTGCTCTTACTTCTTTTGTAAGATTCTGTAGTCCATTCGTGTCTAGAATTCTAGCAAACTCGATTTTATTATCCTAATTTATATTTGCACATGAGCACTCACAAATGTTGTTTCGATTTCATCATGTTATTGTATTCACTAAGGTTAGCACATGCGTACTCACAAATGCTGTTTCGATTTCATCATGTTAATGAGGTTAGCACATGCGCAGTAAGAAAAGTTGTCACGCTTTTTCCGGTTAACAAAATTTTCAGAAACAGAATTAGGTCAACTCACTTGCGAAAAATGTTTTCACAGGAAGTAGCGTGACAGAATTCTCCACTGCGCATGTCCATCTGAAGCAGACGCCAAACTCTGGACTGGCTGAAGCAGACGACAACTCTGGGCCTGCGATCAATATCAGCTGGTCATAGTCTGTGTAGGCCGGCGACAAGTAAATCAGTGGCGGTGTGGGTTGTAATCAATATCAGACGAGCCGCTGATTCTCGTCGGTCAGCCATTCAGTCCGGGGCGGTTAAGTCTGTAAACCATTTTTTTACCCTATTTTGGTTTTAACTGATCGTGTGTTTGTTTTTCAATGTTCTGTTTAATTGCATCAGTGTCTACCTGTCGTGAAGTAAAAGTCTTCTCCACTCCTTTTGAAGTTCAATTTTTTGCCGTCTGTAATCCTCACCGTCGGCCATAAGCTTCTGAAATTCTTCGTCCATAATGTTTTCATCCTGTAGTGATTTGCTTATTCTTAATCTTAATGAGCAAAGTTTTGCTGATGCTAGGGCTACAATGGCAGTGTGCTTTTGTAATTTAGGAGTTATTTTTTTTAAACAGCACTTACAACCATAGACATGGCGCCTAAACCTAACCCGAGACCTGCTAATGCTAAAGAGGCTGGCGCCCCAGCCCCAGTAGCTAAAAGAGCAACACTAGACCCAGCACTTACGCTAGCTACAGCTGATGAGCCAGTAATTACATAAGAAAGAGTATTTAAAGCTTTAGCATATTTCTTTCTAGTAACTCTATACTTATCCAAGTCACTTTCTATTTCCTTTTGAAGTTCAGTTATTTGCTTTAACCTAAACTGTTGAACCTCCATTTTTAAATAAGATTTTTTTTTTAATTAATCTTGTACATATCTTCTTATTAATCCTTCTGGCACACTTCATTAACAGAGTAAAACGCAATAAAATCAACATACTTAATGAAAATAAAGTCGAGTACTGTTAGTTTGTCTTTGTCAACCATCACAGTAACCTTGTCAGATGATACATGGGGTTTATTTGTCTCCGTTTTTAGTAATTGCAATACTGAGCTTAAGAGGGCATCCAAGTTTCAGCCTTTATTGTATACCTCTGATTAACGTATGTTCTGGCAAACTAGTATCGCCCTCCCTCGAGTAATAAATAAGCGAAAAATCATCGTCATTTGCCTAGTAGTGGCGATAGCGTTGGGGTAAATTCTAAGCCGATGGTGTCATCCCCCACTTCAGCTAAGATCTTTTTCTCTGTAGCATATATTCAGAACCCTGCTAGTTATTTCAATCTGTTTTTTTCTGTTGTGTTCCTGGAACTAGGCTAACAAGAATGGTCCTTCATTTAAGGCTTTTCTAAAATTGTTTTTCTTATCTTTTTCTTATTAGGTTCGTAGTTCAAACTTTAAAATCCAAGAAATTTCGGGAAGCAACGCCCAAGCATTCTCTCTTTTATGAGTTTGTGTTCATGTTTGCCAAAATCGTTTGCCCTTAAATTTCTTACCTCTTCTAGGGTAGATATTGCTGTCGTTTTTTGTCTTCAATTTCGTTCGTTTGTAAACCCCATCATCTGTGTATTCAAATCCATAAACATTTCCTGGCACTCCTATCAGATCAAACTCAGTTGTGTCTGCTGGGTCTTTTAACCTACTGCAACGCATTTAGGAGCTAGCTGCACTTTTGATTCTGCTGGCCCTCGAACATTCTTTTTTATAATAAATAAATTGTTATAAGCAATCAATAATAAACAATCACAATAAACAAACGTATTGAACTGGGGGGTCAGTCCGTAAGCATAGCTTAGCGTGCTTAGATGTTCTAACTGCTCTTTATTTTTTTTAACTCATCTTTGTCCCTTATTATATAATTTTCACTTAAACATTCTTCAAACTATCTTTGTCCTTAGTGTAAAATAATACAACCGATTTTAACTGCGATCTAAAGTCTTTTAAGACAGCATTGTATTTTTGGGTTAAGAGCCACACAGAAACTAAGGCGTGGCGCCCACTAAAGGCTAGCTTTGACAGAGCTTTTCTTTTTTAACAATGTCCTCGTTTGGCTGAACATCATCAATAATAAACGTGTTTCAGTTCCCTCAAATAGTCTATAGTAATGTTCTAAACAGTCGCTCAGTTTGTCGCTAGGATCAACTAAAAATATATTATCGTCTGTCCAAATAAACTTCCTTTCTTTGTAAGACTTGTTGTGCTTAATGGTTGTGCAGAATATAACAATGTGCTCGTAATGAAACCTGTTATTGTTTGTAACAAATCAAGTATGAAGACAGTTTTCCCACACCCAGTAATCCCGCAGATAAGAGAACAGTGCGGATCTTTTGGCAGAAACTTCAAACTATCCATCTGTTTTTATTAGAATATTTCTTCTGCATTTAATAAGCCACATCTTTTAGCCTGTTTTCTTCAATGTTTAACTGAGCATCACAAACCATAAAAATGTGCATTTTTATTGGGGGTTTCCGTCTGCTTTCTTGTGAATATTTATTTTATACCATCCTGCCCTATACTTTCTCCACTTCCAAACAATCTGTTGTCAAATGTGGATCTAAAATCCAGCCACAGCCCATATTGGTTATTAAGTAGTCTTCGAGTCTTACATCATAAAGCGAAGTTTTTTACATATGCGATCAACTGCAGGATCCCTTTGCCTACCTCCAGCGAACAACTTTCTTATTTCATCGAAGTGTTGGTGAGGTAAAAGTCCGCGCCCTGAATACAACTGATCAGACTTGCCATTTATTGCACAGTCAACCTTCTCAATTTTGGATTATAAAACGCTTCTGATTCTCTATGAAAAGGCTTGTTTCTTCAGTAAACAAGAACAAAATCCTTTTAAAGACTTCAAGACTGATTTAGATGTATGTTCCAGAGAGTGTCTCACTTGTTTCTATTTTTTGTAATGGCGTGTATAAACGTTTTCATAATAAATACCGTTTTACTTTTTATACTGGTTAAGATTGTTTCTGGCCAGTCCAGGTTAGTAACAACATCAAACTCAAGAGAGATGTCACTAACTGTGTATTTTAGCTTCAGGATCTCAGACAGAACAACAGAACCGCTAGACTTAAATGTTAGATATAAGTAAGTTTTTCTTTTAGTGCGCCTTGGTAATATGGTATATGCGTCTTTAACAGCTCAAAATCTAGAGGGATGCAGAATCTGTTGCCAAATGCTTCTGCACTACTGCCTCATCTTTAACATCGTTCTTTGCATCCTCCGCTTTAAGCCTGTGCTTGAGACCGTTTGGGCTTGTATTCCCTGATAAACTTTCTCTTTTTTCTTTTTAGGTAGCCATAGATCAGAATAGAGGTCAAAAATGTCTGCCTTGCCTGGTACAAAGACTTCTCTACCCTCCAGTCTAATTTCTATACGATTAACGATTGCTCTGCCTAAATTAGCAACAACAGTAGCATTAGGATCTGCCGATGTAATATCTATTTTGAATGATAGTTTAGCAGTGCCTAGCATTATAACATCGTCAGTGCCAAGATCAGGAACTTAACTATTAAAGTTTGTTCGGGCTGAACTGTTGATGGAGTATTTACACTAGTAACGGTCTGCCTTATACTTTTACGCCATGGGGTTCCTTCTCTTTTCTGTATGGATCGAGTCACAACCGTATGAGTTCATTTTTTACAAAACAAAAAAGAATATAAATAAAAAATATGGCTGAAGATTTTGACGCAATTGATCCTATTGAAGAAGAAGAAGATGAAACAGAACTGGGCCCTTCATTGCAAGAAGAGCTTGAAGGAGCAGCAGCGGCCGGGGTAGGATTAAGTCAAATACAATTGCTAGATAGAATTGAATCATTATATAGCCATATGGGGCGAGAGCAGCCAGAAGCACTTAGGGTTTCTAATTTTCAACAGATGAAAATAATCATTTGTATGTAAGAACCATTAAAGGAAAGAGTGTACGGCTTACTGCAAAACCAAACCCGGCCCAGTTTTTTAAGCAGGGCCACAATTCTTAGAGATCTCCCTGTTGTTGACCAAAGGCAATTAAACTTTATTGACGATTAAGCTTGAGGATTTTGTCTTTTAAATAAATTTGGGCAAGAGTTGCCAACACAATCTGAAATACAAAACATACCTCTTCAAGAATTAAATCGAACAGCAGATGTAGCTAATAGCAGAAATTGAAACGAGTTTTAATGAAAATACACAGTTAAATTCCCCATTGCCTATGCGTGAAATCCTGGGGCGTAATGAGGCTTTACGAACAATAAGGGTGAACTAACAAACAAATTTAGCAAAACTTTGGTGAGCTAGATAGAGAGATAGAAGAAGAAAAAAATAAGTTGGCTGATGCAGACGATAACAATTTAGGGCAAGAAGAAAAGGCTAGAATACAGCAGAAAATACAAGATTTAGGCTACAAAGGGCGGCCAGATTAGAAGTGCTGTCTACTAACAGGGCGCAGCTAGCATCACAAACAAGCAGAATAAGAGAAACTATAAACAGAATACTTTATGAAAACACTACGCTAGCTGAAAGAATAAGAACTCTGTTTCAGGGAACAGGGGATTACAAAATTAGTATATTAACAGCTGTAGGTTTGCTATCTCTACACTCGTTTATGCTTTAACAGGTAGTGCACCAACAAGGCCAGTAGCTCCTCCAACGCCTCAGCATAGTAAAAGTTGGATTAGAAAACAATTACATCATCTAGCAAACTTATTAAAGAAGTTAGCTGCCAAAGCGCTTGATGCTCTGCCTGGCATAATAGGTAGTGTTGTTAGTTGGGTTTTGTCTACTATAGGCAAAGTTGCTGGTTATATGGCTGACCATCTGTGGACATTAGGAGTGCTAGCTGCTGGATTAATTTTAGTGAAATAAAGTATGGCCAATCCAGTAAAAGTTAAAAACACAACGAGGGCTGTCTTTTCGCTAGTGTGACTGTCAGTGTGAGGCAGATCAACAGGTGGCGTGCTTTCTGGGCTGCTTTCTGGCTGTGGGGCGCTTATAAACTGGATCGCTTTCTTCAGGGCTAGGTACTTTTTTTAAATGGATGGAGCAGGCCTTGTGTTTAAGCCTTGATAGTGCCCTAAGTTTTGGTCGTCTCCAGCTATGAGGATTTCATTGTTATAATTCTGTATCATGCCAATCTGTAGTCTAAGGTCAGAGGGCAGCATGTATAATCCATGACCCACAACAAAGTCAACCTTTGACCTAGCATGTGCAAGAACGTCTTGATACCTTTGTATGCTGGCAGGCAAATCAACAGCAGAGTTAATAGCATCTTCTAAATTAGCTAGAAATTGTTTTCTAGCATCAAAGCCTGTAGATTAATCTAGTATGCTAGACTTGATCTGTGCTTGTGCTCCTAATAGGCACCAAACGTATGTCCTTATGGAGTCATTGAGCCTTTGCACTCCTGGCATTGTTAGGCCTTTACTTTCATCTAAGATAAATGTTGCCCAAGCATTAGGATGTTTTTGTTCTATGGATCCCAATCGAACTTGTTTGTCTGGTTGAAAAGAGGTGTGGCCAGGCCAGTAGTCATAATTATATTCTCTTTTTGCGCCCCACAAATACAATGTCCCAAAGCCCATGATTGCGGTCAAATTTTGTCAAAAATCATTTAAAAAGGATTAATTTAAAATTTCGTTCGTTCTTATAGCTTATGTCCCTTGGGGGCGTTAAATGCTTTAAAACCTGTCTTTGGGGAGGATTCTTTTTTTTTCAGTTTTATTCGCCGTACGGGAATAAAAAAATTAATCGCCCTTACAAAAGATTGGGGGGGGTTTAAATGGTTTCAATGAAACACCACAGAGTATTTGCACAGTAAATGAAAAATTTAAATGATTCTGATAAAACCCGTATGGGGGCGGGATGACCATGTGTGGCATCTGCATTTTTTATTGGGGTTTAAATATCTATTTTATGGGTTTAAAAGTCTGACTTAAAAGCCTATGATTATCTCTGCAAATGGTTAAATTTCTAAATCAAAATATTTGGTTTTAAAAACCCCCTATTTAAGGGGCACACGGCTGTTCAGAGCGATTCTTTAGTGTTCAGCGAAGAAAGGGGAGTTAACACCTTTTTCCCCGCTGCTGCATTTGCAAGGTCGGAAGGCAGTGTTTATGCAGGCTGCTCCCTACCCCTAGCTAACTGCCTGTCACAGCGTGCTTTCACCGTGCGCAAAACAAGCCAGCATATTTTTTTCGGATTGCGCCGGCCGTTAAAAAAAGGGGTTGTTCAGTTTGACAATTCGTTGTTGTCGTGAAGAATAAAATACTTATGCCCCAGAGACTGTTTGGGAATTGCAGCCCAATTTTTTAAACCCAAATCGACTGGGTTTTTTTTTTCCTCAGAGAAAAAGAAACGATGCATTTTTACTAATGGGTCAGGCAACTTACAAAAATGACAATACACAAAAAATCGTCAAAACAACCACATCAGCGTTTAAATGGCAAGATATTTCCCCCACATTGTTAGTAAAACGTTTGTACATGCCTCGTCAACTACAACAACAAAAAAGCAATTAGATGCGTTTAAAAAGTTTGTTGACCCAAAAAGGGCCAATGTAACTGCAAGGCATTTCATGCAGCTAAACTTTGGAGCCCCCGCACATGACATCCCCAAGTTCACTAAGCTTTGCTAAAACATAATAATTTTTTTTTTCGAACAATTCAAACCCGTATTTTTCGTAAAAAAAAACAAAATCAAACAGCCCTTTTGATTTTTTTTTCACCGGGCCACACACACAACACACCACACACACACCCCACACACACACACACACACACACAACACACACTATAACTGGGTAACACACTGGGTTACTATTTCTGCAAAAAAAGTGTGTGTATGTGTGTGTGTGTGTTGTGTTGGCCGCGGGCGCATGTTTCTGCATGCGTCGCCGCGTGCGGTGCGTGCGTGAGAGAGCGTGCGTGGTGTCGTGTTTTTAAACCGCGAACGCACCCCTGTTTTTTTCAAAATAAGGAGACGGGGTGAAGCTTCCCAAAGAAAATCAAATAGCATTTCCCAGCCACCCAGCTGACCTATAGAAAACCCGTGCCTGTGGGCCCCAAAAACAGCAGTATTAAGACGTATAAAACACATGTCTAAATAGGTCACACACGCGTCATATCCCCCATGTGGAAGACCTGAACCCGCTACTAGCTGCAAACCCTTCGCTGGGGGACGGCCTGGCCCCCGAATATATAAAAAGAAACCCATGCGGCGTGCACAACAACACAGTCCAATACAACACTGCATAGGAACAGAGGGTTTCCTTACATGTGCAAGAAGCTCGGCGGAAATGAAGGAACGAAGGGGAAGCGATTGGTGTTGGTGGGGGGGGGGGGGGGGGGGGGGGGGGGGGGGGGGGGGGGGGGGGGGGGGGGGGGGGGGGGGGGGGGGGGAGGGGGTTTAGTGAGATGCCCCCCCGGGGAAAAGTGTTTAAAAGGGAATGGGTTTTTTAAAAAAAAAAAAACTGAAGATTTAAACCCGGGAAAAAACAAACCAACCCTTTTAAAATTTTTCATAAAAAAAACTTAAAAATAAACAGCCTCTCGAAAGAAAAAAAACCCACAAAAAAGGACCCCAACAACCCTTTTACATAAAAACGCCTATGTTTCATTCTCCTTTAAACTGACCGGCACCAGCCCCAAAAAAGATTTGCCTGTACATGCTTTTACAAACTTACATGCCCCAAAAAACATTAGCGCAAAAACAACATTTAAAACAACAAAAACAATCACAAAAACTGGGGCACACAACAAACCAACACACACAGAACACCATAAAAAACACAAAAACCAAAAACAACCACACCACACCACACACAACCCAAAACACACACCACACACACCACACACCCCCCCACAAAACCCAAAAAACACCCCAAAAAAAGGGTTTTTAAGCACGAATCAAACAAATAAATGTAAAGGTTTCCCGCACACAGACAATACAATTTAAGAAAAAACAAGTTTACAAAATTTGCAACAACAAAACCCCCACACACACCCACACACACAACACACACTCTCCCCTCTCCTCCCCTTCCTCTCTCCTCTCTCTCCCCTTTTCTCTCTCTCACACACACACAACACACACACACACACACACACACACTAAACACAAACCAAAACATGAACACACACCAAACAAAAACAGAGAAGAAGAGAGAGAGAGAGAGAGAGAAGAGAGAGGAGAGAAGGAAGGGGAGAGAGAGAGAGAGAGCAAGAATCACAACAGAAGAAAATTAATATACAAAATTGAAAAACAAACAAATTTTCAGGTTTAACCACCCCACAACACAGACACACCCCACCCCCAAAACCCACACACACAACCTCTCTCTCTTCCTCTTCTCCTTTTCCCCTCCCCTTCCCCCTCTCCCCCTCTTTTCTCTCTCTCTTACCACAACACACACACCAAAATAGTCCCCAAACACAGACAAACACCACACACACACCTCACACACCACACACCACAACACACAAAACACACACACACACCCCACCAACACCATGCAATCCACATTTGGGACCCCTTCATGTTGTCCAAAGCCAGCACATAAAAAACACACTCCCATGCCAAAATTTGTCCATGATCACGCTTAAATTTTGGGCACAAAATTTGCCACTGATCACGCGTTTTTTTGCACAAGTCTATCTTTCTCCTTCGTAACACCGTTCTCCAAAAAACTCACACATAAATTCATCGAGCACAGGAAATGGTAGGGTTTGCCACTTACCGACCGCTGAGACGCCTTTGTAGAGAGACGAGAAACACTGAGATCACTTCTCAAAAATACAACAAATAAAATTTTAAAAAGCACCAATCCGTTAAAAAACACCACAACACAAGCTGACTTCACAAATCCTCGGGCAACTCAAAAATGAAACAAAACATCGGGGATTTAGTTGATCCAAGGAAAACACACAAAATCATCACAAGCAAAGCGCCCCTGCTGCATTTTTCACAAAAGAAAGGAGCCAAAGTGAGTGGGGCTCGCACGCAGCTAGCTAAACCCGGGTCGGGGGTCAGCGGGTCACGCCCGCTAAACTAAATTTTCAGTCAGCGGAAAGAACACCGGGGGGCACTTTCGTTATTTTTAAAAAGGTTCCATTTTTTAAATTATTTTTTTTTTTTAATAGTTAAAAAAAAGGATGTACATCATAAAAACCAACCCAAAAAGCGGTGTTTAAACGTACCCAATTGAAAATAACCGGGGTGATTGTAGCGTGGGGCCCCTTAGAGAAATTGGTTTAAAGAAAAATGGATTAACATTTGAAAAGAAAAGAATAACTGGGTGGATATTAAGGATGGGCAAGGCAATTTTTAAAAAACTTTTAAAAAAAAAACCCGAGGTTCTACAACTTTGTTCTTTAAGAGAATTTTAGAAATTTTTTTAACTTTTAATAAAAATTAAAAGGGGCCCAAATTTATAATTACTAAAAATTTTTCCAGAACTTAAAAAAAAAAAGGGAATATTTTTTTCAAAGCCTTCCAATTTTTGGCTTTTAAAAAAGTGGTGAAACACTACTTTAGCCACAGGGCATTGTAAAAGGGGGCTTTTTATGAATATTAAAAGGTAATAGACCATCTGATTTTTCGTGAACCCAAGTTGATGTCCATTTACAACAGTTAAAACAAATACTAATTTTTTAAGGGCACCCGTCGACGTTCTACGGCACCCCACCAACAGGGCAGGGTTTTGCGAAAACATTTCGGGTTTGGCGGAGACGTAAATTTTAAAAGAATTTAATTTGAGGTTCTTTAAAGCATTGGACAAAAATAACTAATAAAGAGGAAAGCCATTTTGTTTGCAATTTAAAATGGCTGGAAGTAAAGACAATTAAAAAGTGTAAGGACCATGCCGCGACTTAATAGGAAGAATTTAAAGCAACAGGGTTTGAAAGGGTGTATCCGCTTTGGGGCACTAAACCAAACAATGAAAACAAGCATTCCATTTGGGGCACTGATTTAAACAATAGGGAAAAGTATCCTTTTTGGGGCACTAATCGTGGTTCCCCATCGCATAAAAACCCCCGCTTGACCCCAAAAGAAAAGAAGACGTCATTGATGAATTTTCGCTCTTTCAGGGGGCATTTGTAACACTGAACAATTTCAAAAACCCCCAACAAACTTAATTTTCCCCCCTTTGTCATTGAATGCACTCAATAAGAGTTCATGAAAAAGTATTCACTGAGTGAATATAACCAGTTGAAACCAAAACGCAACTTTTTTTTAAAAAAAAAAATACATTACGAAGATGTGCAGGGGATTTCAAAAACCTTGCCGTTTTGGACTAAAGGAAAACTTGTATCTCCGGGAGAGGCAGGGGGCGATTTTAAATTAGACCCACAGATCCTAATGGGGGGGTTTTGGTATAATTGACGAATTAGAAAAACAGACCCCCCGTATATTTTAAAAAGAGAAACTCTCTCTTCAAAAAAGCCTGCCCCTAAAAGACGTTTTTTTCGCGAAGAGCTGCATTGCCCGCCAAACACAGTGAGTTAACAAAAAAAATAGTATTTATTTTGCAAAAAACCCTTTAATTTTTTTATGTCCCTGGAAAATGTAAATATTTTTGTTAAAAGACACCCATCTTATCTTGCAGAACCCCCCCATTTTTGGAGGTTTTGGCATGTTGTTTTTTTTGGGAAAACAGGGGGTTAATTTTTGGCCAAAGTGCATGAAGGGACGTACTTGGATGTGAAAAGCGGGGTTTTTGTGAAAAAAAAGATAGGTGACTTGAACCCACATATTTACATTCTCTCAATCCCCATGGGGCAGCCCGTTCCGCAAACGACGGTAAAATTTGCACATCTAAAACCTTTTGCAAGGTGCTTTAAAAATGATCTGTTATTATTAAATTATTGTAATTAATATTATGATATTTTTTTATTTTTGTTACATTATTTTTATGTTTAAAACGTTATTTCTGGTTATTTTACATCATTATTTTTATTATATTTTTATTATTATTATTATTATTTTATTATTATTATTATTATATTATCATTATTTTTTTTATTGAACAATTTTTTCTTTTTTTACAAGACACTACAAACACAATATGCAACGTATCAATAGAAAGAATAATAATGAAAGTAAAGGTGATTTTTGATAAAGGCCAATTCCAGAAACACATGGACACGCATTTTGATAATCAGCATGGATTGGGGACAATACGGTAATTAAGTATTTAGCACTAGTACGGATAATCTAAATCTATATAAACCATGGCAAGGTTATTTAAACACATTTTTACATAGGCATTAAATGATACAAAGAGCTTTGTATAATATTAAATTTTTTAACTAAAAAAGAAATAAAGAAATAAAATATAGACTTCCCCTTTGTCATTCTTTCTAAAAAAGACACCAAATACCTCTATGATGATACACACACACAACACACACCACCACAAAACACACACACACACACACCAAAACACACACACACCACAAAACCACACACACACACCACCACACACAAATCCAACCCACACACACACACACACACACACACACACACACACATACACACCACCTCGCGCGCACGCATGCGCGCGACACCAGACACACACACAAACACACCATGTTATATAAGCACTGCAAAAAAACACGGGCAATGATTAAAAATCATGCAATCTAATGTGGCAGGTCTTTGGGACAGGAAGGATATCTTTACATTGTAAAGCACTCAATTCCTTTCCAAAGATTAAAACAGCCCCGTCCAAAATTTGAAAAACATAGAAAAGGTAAGTTATACACTTCCCCTACATTGGGGCTCACACATCACCAAAAGGGAAACTATGGTACAAAGGGTAATAGGGGGAAAACCAATTTTTCCCAAATTGTCCTATACTATATTAAAAAAAGCCAATATTTTCAGTTTTTAATCTGTTCCTAATACTTGAGAAAGACTGAGGTCAGGGGGGGAATTTTTTAATTCGTTGTAAAAGTAAAAAAATTGGTCTTGGCAAATACAGAACAAAATCAATACTTTAACCGTTTCACAGCTGTTTGGACCAAAAAAAACCACCTCTATTTAATAATGAAGTGTCACAGTGCTGACAATTATTTTTAATAGACTTTGCAGATTTTTCCAAACCTCTGTACAAAATGCAGTCAAAAAGCAGATCAATGCTGCTCACACTTCACAAAGTTACAGATAGGGGGTCAAAATTTTACACAAAAAAAATACCCCTGTGTTGGGGGCAACTGTACAAAAGTCTGCTTGAAACCATCTAAACTGCCATCTGTAGAAACCTTTAAAACAAGAGAGAAATTTTTCCAAATTAAGGTTTTTCAAAAAATTTATTCCAATGGTACGTTGGGTGGGGTGGGGGTGGGGGGGGGGCATTATTTCCATTTTAGAATGTTTTGAACAAAAAAGTTACCCTTTTAATATAAAAAAACAGGGTTTTGGGTCTTGGGGGGTTGTATCTGGAAATTAAGATATCTGTAGTTTTTGAAATAGGTACAATTGCATCTACAATCCTTTAATAAAGAAAATTGGGATTAAACCTAAAAAATTTTTTTCAAGAATTTTTGGGGTGTCACCAATTTGCCCTTTTCATTCAATATTTTTCACAAATAAAATACCAGATCCCTATCTTGAAAAAAGCACCTTTCGTCCCTCAAAATTAAATTGTAAAATACATCAACCATAAAATCATGCACAGAGAGGACAGCATCTGGGAAAATAATTTTTTATAGTGCTTCATAAATCTTTTCCCGAAGGGTTTTAATGACATTCAAAAACAACATTTGAAAAATTTTTGGGGGTCCAATATTACCAATCCCAGGTTATGGGGGCAAATAAAGTAAACTCCTCCTCAACCCACATTAATCTCCTCAACCAACTTATTTTCAAGCAGAGAAGAATTTCTAACATTCAACATTCCCGAGCCCCCCCCCCCCCCCCCCCCTTTGCATATGTTTTTGACCCAAAAGATTTTTTAAAAATTTACTTCCTTACCATTCCATAAAAAAAGTGTACAATTTCCCTTTTTGAATGAAAAAATGAAACCTCTGGGGAGTCTGGTAAATAATTAATAGATGGACAATTTTTCTAAAAGCCAAGTTTTAATTTTATAATTTTACCAAAGGGGGGGGGTATTTTTTTTTTTTTTCCAAAAAGTGAGAACCCCTTTTTATCCAAAATGTTTTTTTTCATATTTTTTCGTACGATGACAATGTTAGGGAAAATTTAAAGCCAAAATTTTGAAAGTGCCAGGATCCCCAAAAAAATTTTATCCCTCATTATCTAATAGGGAAAGGGGGTTTTTTCTACCCCCAACCCCACAACTTGGGATTTGCCAAAATTTATTTTCAAACCAGAAATTCGGGGAAATTTAATGAGGATAGATACTGCCCCGTGAAAAAATCTTTCTGAAAACCGTCCCAAAAACAACTGTGTCGTCGGGAATTGCAATAAGAGAATATTTTTGTTTTTAATTTAACCTTTTAAAAAGTTTTTGGGGGATCATCAGTGACAAGATCTCTGCACAAATTGATATAAAAAAGGAGAGAGGATCCCTTTCCGACCCCTCCTCCATTTAGAACCATGAGAGTACTGCCCTTTTACAGAAATAAAATAAAATTTGGGGGAGAAGTTTAATCCATTTAATGATGTCTGGTCCCCAAAATTAAGAATTTCAAACAAATTTTTGTAGGGGGACCAAGAGACACTGCCCCCCAAAATCGATTAAAAGGGAAAATTCCTGGGAAAATTTCTTTTTTGGGATACAAAAGCACATCATAATCAAATTTTAAAATTTTCCCCCTTATATCTTTCCCCTTTGGAAACCTTTTTGCTTTCTGTATGATGTATGGAAGTTACTCTTAAGGGGATTGCTATGCAGGGAGATGCCACTTTGTAATGGGGTTCAATAAGGGGATGGTGGCCATTTTTTTTGAAACTTTTTTGGGTTTTCATCTTTGGGAAAAAATGTTATTATCCTTGTCCCCTCACAAAAAACACCAAAACAATGAAGAAAAGTTTTAGGAATTCTACTGTAAACCCCCTCAGGCCCCGGGCTTTTATAATTTTTTATGGTTTTTTTTAAAGCAAAGACCCTTCAATTAATCGAACCCTCTATTTATTCACTCTCTTTTTCGACAACACTGGGTTTCCCCGAAATTCAACCGAATGTTAATATCTGCCGCATCTCTAAAGCTAAATAGATTTTCGTAAAAATGTTTAGTTTCAGAAAGAATGCTATTTTGGTCTAAAATGATTTACCCATCTTCCCTCTCTAAGAAAGGGATTGATTTATCAAGAAAATTTCGATTTTCAAGGTCACAGAAATACTTGTTAATCTTTTCGTCTTGGTTCAACCAGTGGACCCTTGAACGCATTGCCACGCCTTGGATTCTATGAGCCCTGATTTCTTGTAGTTCCGTTTTTAAATTCTCTAGTTTAGGAACGTCTTGTTCGTGTAGATTTTGTTCAATATATTTAATGTTTGCTTCAAGCTTCTGTTCCTTCTTTAATTCCATCTTTTTATGTGAACTGTATGAGATTGTTTTACCCCTGATTTCAAGCAATAGGGTTTCATAAAAAAAAGTTGATCATCAATTTGGAATGACAAGTTCTCATTCTTTATATTGTCAATATTATCCAAATTGTAAATGGGTAATGCATATTGTTTTTTGCCTCGCTTATTACTTTTTTAATTTCTGAAATGTATTGTTTGTCTTTTTGTAAATTGTTATTAAATTTCCAGAAACGACGGTCTCGTTTGAACTGCTCTTTTTTTCTTAAATTAATGTAACAAGAGAATGATCAGACCTATAACCAGGATCTATGCGAACATCATTAACTTCTGACAATAATTTCCTCGGCGATCATGAAATAGCTGAGTCTTGCTTGTTTAAAAGAGTTGAATTTTCGCTATGTATATTCCCTTTTGTCTGGATACATATCTCTATAAACATCAAATAGATTGTATTTTGTCATTATATCCTATATTTTTTCTCGAGTTCTCGGACGATTCCTGACACTGGTGTAATTTCGAGCATCTACATCCCTGTTCAATGCACAAGTCCAGTCTCCATTAATTATAACGTGTTGGTTGCCAATGCGTTCAATGTGTTCGCACACTCTATCAAAAGAAAATCAGGGTTATCACCACCACTGGGCCCATAGAGGTTCACTAGAGTAAATATGTTTTTCAAAAACTCAATATTCATTATAATGTAACATCCATTCTTATCTCTAATACCATCAAGCAACTTGTACTCAAAATTGCTATTAAAGAGCACAGCTACTCCATTTTTGTTTGTTTCTGTGCCACACAACCATACATTATAACCCCAGCTGGCTCCTATAAAGCTCTCAGAATCTTCTTTTAGATGAGTCTCCTGAAGACAATATATGTGAGACTCTTTTCTTCTAAGAACATCAAAAACATCTCTTCGTTTTTTAGAGTTATTGAGCCCATTACAGTTTAATGAGCAAATTTTAAACGAATGACTCTGAGCCATCATGTTTTACAAGACAACAACAAAAACTAGTTAACAGGATAAACAGATCAACTATCTTCCGAGAAACTTGGGAGAGAAAGTGTTAAAAAAACAATCAAAATCAGAAGTATACACTGCAAAAAAAGTACATTTTTCCATTGCTTATATATGAGCTAACACTTGCAACAATTGTCCGCAATAACAAGCATCCCAGACCTGTCCCAGTTATCTTCTTTTTTTGTTGTTGCAGATGCACTATAAAAACAAATTTGACCCAGTTTCAGTCTCAATCACAAGCACACCACATAACACATACACGGCAGACATGAATGACAAATTACAAAACATTAACTTGAAAACAACAATATAAACACTAACCTGTTATATAAAGGCCCACCGCCATTACTCCAACACGAATAAGTACAAGTGGGTATAATTAGAATGAACAGAAAACGTAAGTTTCTTCTCCAAAGCCTAAAAGTAAAACATGGGAATTGTCACGCTACACTGGTGACTATTTTTGGTACACAAGTCACGTGATCAAAACACAACTTGAACTTGTTTTATCATGAACACAAAGAGAAATAATGGGAAGACAACCTAGCAGAAAGGTACACAGGACGACGTCTACCTGACGTCCATTTGTAGTTAATTTATTCGCTTAGGAAAATGTTTATAAACATGAGGTAATAAAAAGAATTTACACAAACATACAAACCACAGGATTACTCCTTGACCCAATCTGTCAAGTCTGACCTTGACCCCTACTCTACACAATGTCGACCATAGACTTAGCCACAGAACAACACAAGATATTTTATGAACGGGCAAAAGACTCTACAAACTTAAAGCAACAATATGAAACCAGTTCGAGTGTACTCAAATCAGTCAGTGAAATGTACTACAGAGGTCATCCATAATCACACTGATCTACTGCAATAACGGACGACATTGACATATGCGTATCACTGAAAGCAGACGCACATGAAAGCAGACGACATCCTGTGACATATCGGAAACAGTCTTGGCCTTGGCCTAACGTAACTGTGTAACATCGGAGAGGGTTTTAACATTAATAATCCTACCGTTAACCGACTTCATTATCACCTTTCCGTTTTTTTGTCCACGCCTGCTGACAAACTGACGTCTCATTTTTGACTGCACACAGTAGCTGGTAAGCTCGGGGAGTCGGATCCTCCACTATAGTCATCTTTGTGCCTTTATTACTATCGTTATTATTGTTTTTATTGTTATTGTTATTATTATTATTATTATTATTATTATTATTATTATTATTATTATTATCATCATCATCATTGCTATTATTATTGTAATTGTGATATTATTCATATTTTAATGTTATTATTATATCACTATTTTTATCATTATCATGACTATTGCTATTATCATCATTATTATTATTATCATCACATCATTATTATTATTATTATTATAATTATTATTATTATTATTATTATTATTATTATTATTATTATTATTATTATTATTATCATGTTATTATTATTGTATTCTGATATTGTTCATATTATTAATGTTATTATTATATCATTATTTTTATTATTATCATGACTTTTATTATCATCATTATTATTATTATCATCACATCATTATTAATACTGTCATCATTATTGTTATTATTATTATTATTATTATTATTAATATTTTATTATTATTAATATTATTATTATTATTATTATTATTATTATTATTATTATTATTATTATTATTTTATTACTATATTACTATTATTATTATCATCATTATCATTTTCACATCATATCACTATTATTATCATCATTATTATTATTATCATCATTATTATTATTATCATCATTAACATCATTATTAAGACACAAAAACAACCGTGAAGACCGACACACGACACTGACACAAGAAGTTGCTAGGACCAGTGACACACTCACCTTTAAAAGCTTCTACAGAGAGGACATGTTGGTGTGTACGGGGCCAGGGTTCGTGAATTCTTCTCCGGTTGTATTCCGCCAGTAATGCCTCGTATGGATTGCGAATGATGAGAATGCAACGGTCATACTGAAAGATCCCTGAAGTAGTCTGCCATGTACACACGAGCATAGAGACTCAGTGATCCCACTCTCTCTCTCTCTCTCTCTCTCTCTCTCTCTCTCTCTCTCTCTCTCTCTCCTCTCTCTCTCTCTCTCTCTCTCTCTCTCTCTCTCTCTCTCTCTCTCCCTCTCTCTCTCTCTCTGTGCATGTGTGTGTGCGTCTACGCATGTGTGTGTGTGTGTGTGTGTGTGTGTGTGTTTTGTGTGTGTGTGTGTGTGTGTGTGTGTGTGTGTGTGTGTGTGTGTGTGTGTGTGTGTGTGTGTCCGCGCACGGGGTGTGTGTGTGTGTGTGTGTGTGTGTGTGTGTGTGTGTGTGTGTGTGTGTGTGTGTGTGTGTGTGTGTGTGTGTGTGTGTGTGTGTGCAGGAGCGGGGAAGGTGGGGGGAGGGGGGCAGGCGATTAGGGAGACCGACACCTGTCCTTTGTATGAAATGCTAATGAACGCACATAAATACATTCTCTCTTTTCTCTCTCTCTCTCTCTCTCTCTCTCTCTCTCTCTCTCTCTCTCCGACAGAACATGAAGACATCTTTATCAGACTCATGCAGGCCATAAAACAACAACTTCAACAACAAACGTCACTCATAAGAAATGATCTTGGAGAAATTAAAGAGGAACTAGGCCATGCAAAAGTACAATGTGAAGAGACAAACAAAAGATGTGACAAACTGGAAACTGAACACAGGCAATTAAAAGAGACGGTGACTGACGTAACAACTGACATACAACACCTGTTTGCCGCGACACATAACGGAAAGGAAGACGGACATAATTAACTGAAATGATAAAGGAGGTGAAAGAAGAGGTTGAGAAACTAAAAACAGACACCGACAGATTAGAGTCTTTTTCTCGACGAGATAATCTGCGCTTTTTCGGGATTCCCCAAAAGCAGCCCAGTGAAACGTTTGACACATGTACCAAAGCAGTAGTCGATGTTCTAAACAATACAGATGATCATAGGCGCTGGACAGTAGATGACATTGAACGAGCACACCGGACAGGCTACGCACGTGAAGGTCAAACTAGACCAATAATTGTCAAATTTAGAAGATGGAAAGTAAAATGTCCTTAACTGCGAACAGAGATACTCGGCAGCAACTTCTAGACAAAGGAGTTCGAGTGGCAAACGACCTTACTAGAGCACAGGCCCAGATCGTTGCAAAAGCTAGGGGGAAGGGAAGAGAGTTTTCTTCAGAAAAGGTCGGTTGGTTATTAGCCCCAACTCCCATAACCCCGGTCATATGCTCAGGTGGTGGGAAGAGAGGATGCATGCTTTGCTCTCACAACTCCAACGAGTAGTCATGGGATGGTACGTGTGAAAAAGTTCCACAAATGTGAATAAGCAGGGTGTGTGTGTTTCAAACAAGCAGCAGATCGAGTCCGTCTAAACAAGACCTCGATGCAGAACGAGCAAGGCGGTGTGAGCGGGTGTTCATCCCCCTCTTCACGTCACAGCCCCCGGCCCATCCAGGATCAACGACAGCGTGACGGTGGTACCAGCGGTGATCACGACCCTCGCATGGAACAGGGAGAGAGCGACACGAGTCAGCAAAGGCCAACCGGGATTCTCCAGGTCCTGTCAGTGGTGAACATCCGGGATGGCGACGCACGTACACCACGGGGACGCAACTGCCAGGCAGACAGGCAGGCATACACACGCCTGTCGGAAACAAGTCAAGCAGGTTCACAGGTTCGAGTCGATGCAAGGGACATGTGGTGGTGTGAACGACGGAACCTGCGTTCAAGCGCCTGAAAAAATGAATAGGACAGGACCGACCATCCAACTCAGTGGAAGTTTCTTAATAACAATGACGAGAACTTATATACTAAGATAAGGATGGGTTTTTTTCATGAATTATATAAATACATTTGATTTTGTTACTCTCACTGAAACGTTTCTCGACTTGTCGTTTGACTATAGCAATATATTCACTTATTATATGAAGTTTCCTGTACCAGCCAAAAAACTATCAGCTCATGGAAGGAAGTCAGGAGGTGTGTTGCTGTTAATAAGGAAGAGTTTTACATAACAAGGTTAAAGAACAAAGCTCAGTTGTGACAATGCCATTGCAGTAAAAATAGATAAAGTATATTTAACACTGATAAAGATGTAGTCTTGGTTGCTTGCTAAGTGGTCCCAGAAGGAGGCCCGGTATACAATGATAAATTGATCAAAGATGGTGTCCTAATAATGGGAAGAAGCCTTACTTCAAGAGTTTTAAAAAGAAATGGATACACTTTAATTTATGATTGTGGGAGATTTGAATGCCAGAACAGATGACAAACAAGCTGAAAATGAAATTATGACAAACAATGTGAGCTGTATGGAGAATGTGAGTGTGGATGACGACAACTGCACACGTTGCTCTAAAGATTCAGTTATAATAATTTTGGTAAATCATTGTTGGATTTCTGTATCATGTTCAACTTGAGCATTTTAAATGGTTTTTGTGATGGTGATGTGAAGGTGAATATACTTTTGTGTCTCCAAACGGATGTAGTGTGATCGATTACGTACTGGTTCACAACGGCTTGTCAAACTTTGATTTACACATTGGTGATTGCATTTATTCGTGGCATTTACAGTTGAAGGGTTTGGAGAAGTAATTGTTGTAAACTAGAGAAGAGGTATTCAGCGAACAATGTGAAGAAAAAATTGTTGGCTGATGTATGCTGAAATTCAAAATTATTGAAGGGGAGAATTTG
>JAFLJL010003070.1:30539-35539 GCA_018398815.1 Conus ventricosus | reverse complement strand
CTGGAAACTGGCTTTGCCAATTTTCATTCCACGATTCTATATCATTACTGTTTCACTCTCTTCCTCTCCTTCTCTCTCTCTCTCTCTCTCTCTCTCTCTCTCTCTCTCAGACACACACACACACACACACACACACACACACACACACACACACAAACACACGCACGCACGCACGCACGCACGCACGCACGCACGCACGCATTCACGCACGCTTGCGCGCACGCATGCACGCACGCACGCACACACACACACACACACACACACACACACACACACACACACACACACACACACACACACACACACACTGCGTGCAGATGTGGTCGATTTGGTCGGCGGTTGTATGGTTAGGCGATACCCATGTATTCATTGTTCTGTGAGGGAGGATGCTATCTGTGATGACCAGGGAGATCAGGGTTCAGATGTCTGCAGATAGTTTCCATTCTCCTTCATCTTAGCAAGGCCACGTGTTTCCATTACCTCGTCATTGCCAGAGCTGTCCGTTCCAATTTTGGTACGTCAGTCCCACCTCAAGATCTTGGCGTCTATCACCAGACTATATTATTATTTCTCCATGATCTTCTGTGGTCTCCTGAAAAACAACAACTGCTTCTTGCTTTGTTTTTTGTTGTTGGTTGGTTCAATTTTTTTTCTTTTCCGTTTTTGTTTTTTGTTGCTTGTTTCATTTTTTTCTTTTTTTTCGTTTTTCAGTTGTTGGTGTCTGCACTAGAAGTTCTCATCTTGATCTTGTTGTTTGTTCATCAGAATGCCATGATGATTCTCTGTCTTGATCTTGTTGTTTGTTCATCAGAATGCCATGATGATTCTCTGTCTTGATCTTGTTCTTTGTTCATCAGAATGGCATAATGATTCTCTGTCTTGATCTTGTTCTTTGTTCATCAGAATGCCATGATGATTCTCTGTCTTGATCTTGTTCTTTGTTCATCAGAATGCCATAATGATTCTCTGTCTTGATCTTGTTCTTTGTTCATCAGAATGGCGTGATGATTCTCTGTCTTTGTCTTTTCCATCCTGACAGGGCTTGCTGTGCTGGTCTCGACTGCGCGAGTAGTATACATACAGCGTGTGTGTGTGTGTGTGTATGTGTGTGTGTGTGTGTGTGTGTGTGTGTGTGTGTGTGTGTGTGTGTGTGTGTTTTATACGAGGCCCCCCCCCCCCCCCCCATAAGTTCTCGGATGGAAAAAGATGGAAGTACACTGGCATTTCTTACCTAGCCCATCTTTTCAAAGTATCCTTCATCAGCGTGTATGCACTTTTCCATCCTTCTAAACCACGAATCCATCACCCCAGCCCACTCCGACTTAGGTATACCAGAAATCAAGCCCTCGGCAAACGCTCGGGCATCTTCAGGGCTCTCAAACGGCTTTCCTTTCAGTTGTTTTTTTTCAAACGAGGGAACAAGAAGAAGTCACAAGGTGCTAGGTCAGGAGAATACGGAGGATGAGTGACGAGCTTCACGCTGTTCTCTTGCAAGAAGTCTAAAGTTGCAGCTGCCGTGTACGTGTGGGCGCTGGCGTTGTCGTTGTGGAGGAGTAGTGGTGGCGAATACCGGTCCGTGGTCGCCGTGCACTCCAAGCCTCGAACACTTTTGGCAGGCAGGTGTTGATGCACCATTCAGCGTTCACTGTCTTTCTTTCCAGAAGCGGTACAGTAGTCACATGGCCGGATCTTGCGAAGAAAACTGCAATCATTTGCTTTGTGCAGCTTCTTGATCTCTTAAATTTCACAGGTGGGGTTTCCCCTGGAAACAGCCAAACTGATGACTGCTGCTTTGTTTCGGGGTCATACTGGTAAACATAGGTTTCGTCACCTGTGACGATATTGGAGACCCTATCTGATCTTCCTCCGTTAAATTTTTGCAGCATAAACTGGCACCATTCAACTCTAGCCCTCATCTGCTCCCCAGTCAGCTGGTGGGGCACCCAACGGGCGCAACGCTTCCGTACAGAGAGATTGTGCCGAAGAATGCGGTCTAAGCTTCCTGGTGAAAGGTTTAGAGTATCCTTGAGTTCATCCTCCGTGATTCGAGGATTTTCTGTAATCATGGCCTTCACTGTGCTCACGTTCCCATCGGTAGTAACTGAAACTGGACGTCCACAACGGTCACGATGTTCCAACGACATTGTACCAAACTGAAATTCTTTGAACCACCTATGGACTGTGGATAATGATGGAGCCTTGTCGCCAAAACAGTTTGTCAAACTTATAAAACTTTCCTTGAAAGACTTCCTTTGAAGATAGTCATAATAAATCATGGCACGAAAATCTCTCTCCAAGACAGGCTCTCTGCAACACTTTGAAAACCGTCCCCTTTGCCATCCATTTTGCTGTCTAGAACAAATTTGGCTTTGACGATTTTTATCATTTTTTGTGTCATAGCTATTATGACATCGCTTGTGATGATGATAGAAAAATTGAAATTATGACATCAGTGGTTTCTGCGCATCCGAGAACGTATGGGGTGGCCCTCGTACCTACAGTGTGTGTGTGTGTGTGTGTGTGTGTGTGTGTGTGTGTGTGTGTGTGTGTGTGTGTGTGTGTGTGTGTGTGTGTGTGTGTGTGTGTGTGTGTGTGTGTGTGTGTGCGTGCGTGCGTGCGTGCGCGCGCGCGCGCGCGCGCGTGCGTGTGTGTGTGTGTGTATGTGTGTGTGTGTGTGTGTGTGTGTGTGTGTGTGTGTGTGTGTGTGTGTGTGTGTGTGTGCCCCTTCGAATGTAACTTTCTGTCCCTCGGTCAAAGTGATTTTGTTTCTTTGTGTAAATCATGTATTCACAATTTCTGTTAGGTTTCAAACTCTTCCTCCTCTCTCTCTCTCTCTCTCTCTCTCTCTCTCTCTCTCTCTCTCTCTCTCTCTCTCTCTCTGAATAAAACAAGACAAGAACGTTTCTGAATTCTTCACTTTAGCGTTCAACTATACAATTCCATGAAGGAGAAGCACAGAACATAAAAGAAACCCTGAACACATTACTGTGCAAACAATTGAATCACGTCAACCCATGCATATTCATTGAGAATAGTACTTTGTTTGCTTTATGTAACTGGAAGGAAAGGAAAAGATACACCCGAAGGTGCGGAACAGAGAAGTACTGTCCTCTATTGCCAAACAAACCAGCTGAAGGCAATCCTGCGCCATCCTTGGAAGTCAGCGCTGTCTTCACAAAGGTTGCTAGCACCCATAGGGCCTTCCATTAAGACGTCAAGGGACATAACTGCTCCCTGGCAGATGCCATTGTGTAATGACCGCTGGATGAGACACGAGAGAACCTGTGTACTCATAGGTGTACCACCAGCCCATATGTCACGACTGCAGAGCCCACCGGCAAACAAAGCCACCGTCAAGCAAAGCCACCGTCAAGCAAGTGCTGTGTGCACCCCGCATCCTCACTCGTTGCTGTTCTGTTGACAGGTGAAGACTGTACAACTCCAGCAACGGCCAAGGTTTGGCCATGAGATTTTAATGTGCTCTGAAGAGAATCTTGGGCTACAGTCTTTCTGCTGTCAACAGGACTTTCCCTGTGGGTCAGTGGGACTTTCCCTGTGGGTCAGTGGGTCTTTTTCCCTGTGGTCAGTGGGACTTTCCCTGTGGGTCAGTGGGTCTTTTTCCCTGTGGTCAGTGGGACTTTCCCTGTGGTCAGTGGGTCTTTCCTGTTGTCAGTAGGACTTTCCGTGTGGTCAGTGGGTCTTTCCCTGTGGTCAGTGAGACTTTCTCTGTGGTCAGTGGGTCTTTCCCTCACCTCACTGAGCCTTTCTCTAGGGTCGGCAAAGGGCAGACAAGGAAAAGATACATCCGAAGTGCGGGTGGAACCCAGAGAAGTACTGTCCTCAACTGCCGTGCAAATAATGGAATAACTTCAACCGTCGTTATGTAAGTGTACACACACACACACACACACACACACACACACACACACACACACACACACACACAACACACACACACACACATATATATATATTATATGTGTGTGTGTGTGTGTGTGTGTGTGTGTGTGTGTGTGTGTGTGTGTGTGTGTGTGTGTGTGTACATACATTTGTATATATATATATATATTATATATATATATATATATATATATATATATATATATATATATATATATATATATGTTATATATATATATATATATATATATATATATATATATAATATATATATATATATATATATATATATATATATATATATGTTAAAAATATTATTAAAGTGAAGTGCTAAAATTCATCTACAAGCTTGTTTCAAGATATGTCTCTCTCCTCAGGATGACATTTTTGTGGCACGCCAACGGTCTTTTATGGCGTGCGGGACCTGATCTTGTCTCTGTGTGTGCGGGTTTCGTTTGCTGCACGTGGGGCCTGTGTGTGTGTGTGTGTTTGTGTGTGTGTGTGTGGTTGGTGTTTTTTGTTGTTGTTGTTGTTGTTGTTGCTGTTGTTGTTAGGGCCTGTTCAGGTGGAATGTGCTTGCAAAGATTTCCACTTGTGCCTGCAATTATTCACTATTTCTACTTTTGTGTTGAGTTGCTAAGTATGGTTTGCATAATATTAACCATTTTTCTGTGGAACATAGGTTGCATTTTTTGGAAATATTGTTGTATGGTGTTGCTCTTTTTATGATTTTCCATGATATGCTGTTGTCTATTTTTTTATCTTTGAGTTTCCAAATGTATTTACTCAGTTCTGTTTGATTTTTGTATTTTTCATTTTTGAATGACTGTTTATGGTTTGCGTATCTGGTTTTGAAAGTGTTTTCAGTAATCCCTATGTATGTTTCTTTTTCATTTTCTGATGTTACCGTAGCTTGGTATACAATATTGCTGTGAAGACATTTGTTGCTTAGGGGGCACTGTTCTTTTTTGGTGCAGTTGCAAGTTGTCCTTTCAGCACCCTTCTCTTTTGTGTTGCTTTTCATTTTGTTAGATGAGTCAATTATGTTTTTGAGGTTGGGCATACATGAGTATGATAGTTTAATGGTGTTTTTGTTGAAT
>JAFLJL010003070.1:23039-25539 GCA_018398815.1 Conus ventricosus | reverse complement strand
CATTTTTGTGTTATAGCTGTAGATAAGTAAATTCTTTTGACACTTTGTGTTATTAACCTTTTTTTCCCGGCCCCGATTTTTTTTCGTCTGATATCTAGTAATGTGGAAAGACGTAAAAGAAAACAACAACAACAACAACAACACACACACACACACACACACCACACACACACACACACACAAACACACACACACACACACACACACACACAAGGAGCAAACTAACACACAAAACTGGTCTGGGGGAAAGAGGATGGGGATGGGAACGTGGAATGGGGGAGGGGTGGGGTGTTGTTGGGGGAGGGTGGGGTGTTGTTGGGGGAGGGGTGGGGTGTTGTTGGGGGAGGGGTGGGGTGTTGTTGGGGGAGGGGTGGGGTGTTGTTCTATGTGTAATAAAATGGTCATTGCAGTTATACTGTACGGGAAGTGAGATATGGCGCCAAGAAGGTGTTCATGAGTCAGTAAAATCATAAATCTATTTAAAAGAATAAGCTTTTTGATCTATGCTACATTGTTCCGCGATGTCAAATATATTGCTTGAATATACAGGTTAATTTTTCAGCAAATACTTCGTTTTTCATGGTATAGTTTACTTGAAAGTACAAGCAGTGTGTGTGTGTGTGTGTGTGTGTGTGTGTGTGTGTGTGTGTGTGTGTGGCGTGCGTGCGTGCGTGCGTGCGTGCGTGCGTGTGTGTAGTTGCCAGTCAACCGTATTCTGTATTTCACATGTTAGTCGTCTGTTACACAGAAGAGGGTATAGCATCGTTCTGTCAGCTTGGTTTCTGTATGTGCCGTGTGTGTGTGTGTGTGTGTGTGTATGTGTGTGTGGTATCTGCTTTTTTCCTTTTTTTTCTTTCGTTTTCGGTTTTGGTTTCTTGTTCAAGCAGCCTGACCATTTGTCCCGTTGTTCCTGTTTTCTGTTTCTTTCAATATTGGCGATCAGGCAAATTATGCACATTTTGAGGAATAGACTGTGTTCATTTTCTGTTTGGTTTCTTGGATAGCTAGTAACATGCTGGGACTTTCTTCTTTTGGACCTTTAGATCAATCGGTATTGTCCGACCGGGCTGAAGTGAAGTTTTCCGTTCTTGAAGGATAAAGTCGAGACAGGTCGAGGGGCATATATTACAGTCATTGATTCAAGGTCTCCGTGCTCTGTGTCATTCCTATAATGTGGCAGAGTTTGTTGTTGGTATTATAGATCTTGCAGTCACTGTGTCTTACTTTGCTTGATTGGGAGATGAGATTTTTTTTAATTAACCAAGTGTGTGTGCGTGCGTGCGCGCGTGCGTACCTGCGTGTGTACTTGTGTGTGTGTGTGCGTGCGTGCGTGCGTGCGTGCGTGCGTGCGCGTGTGTGTGTGTGTGTGTGTGTGTGTGTGTGTGTGTGTGTGTGTGTGTGTGTGTGTGTGTGTTGTGTGTGTTTGTGTGTGTGTGTGTGTGTGTGTGTGTGGTGTGTGTGCGTGCGAGCGTGCGTGCGTGCGTGCGTGCGTGCGTGCGTGCGTGCGTGCGTGTGTGTGTGTGTGTGTGTGTGTGTAAGAAACATAATATGCATCTTAAGATAAACAGGGTTGGTAAACCAGCCAAATACGTCGTTTCGCGCTCTGTGAAGGCACGGTTACGTTGTAAGCAAGAAAGCTGCAGTGATCGTGATAGCGCCCAAAAGATTCAGTGTCAGGTGCACTGCTCCACCTCCCCACGATACCACACAAAAAGAAATGGGGCTGTTGACATTGTCAGTAGCAGACCTATTAATTCTGTCCCATGATGGGGCTGTTGACACAGTCTGTCAGTAGCAGACTTATCAATTCTGTCCTACGATGAGGCTGTTAACACAGTCTGTCAGTAGCAGACTTATCAATTCTGTCCTACGATGAGGCTGTTAACACAGTCTGTCAGTAGCAGACTTATCAATTCTGTCCTACGATGAGGCTGTTAACACAGTCTGTCAGTAGCAGACTTATCAATTCTGTCCTACGATGAGGCTGTTGACAGTCTGTCAGTAGCAGACCTATCAATTCTGTCCTACGATGAGGCTGTTAACACAGTCTGTCAGTAGCAGTCCTATCAATTCTGTCCTACGATGAGGCTGTTAACACAGTCTGTCAGTAGCAGACTTATCAATTCTGTCCTACGATGAGGCTGTTGACACAGTCTGTCAGTAGCAGACTTATCAATTCTGTCCTACGATGAGGCTGTTAACACAGTCTGTCAGTAGCAGACTTATCAATTCTGTCCTACGATGAGGCTGTTAACACAGTCTGTCAGTAGCAGACTTATCAATTCTGTCCTACGATGAGGCTGTTGACACAGTCTGTCAGTAGCAGACTTATCAATTCTGTCCTACGATGAGGCTGTTAACACAGTCTGTCAGTAGCAGACTTATCAATTCTGTCCTACGATGAGGCTGTTAACACAGTCGTCATAGCAGACCTGTCAATTCTGTCCCATGATGGGGCTGTTGACACAGTCTGTCAATAGCAATTTATCAATTCTGTCCC
>JAFLJL010003070.1:15000-22039 GCA_018398815.1 Conus ventricosus | reverse complement strand
GGCTCTGTTTGACGCAAAAACCTGAGGTATTCAGGCTATAACTTCGTGTATTCTGAAATCCTCTGCAGACTACCTCTCTAAATTTAGAATTAACGGTTTTAACGGTCAATTTTAAGTTTCTGTTCATATCTGATTACATCGGTTAGCCGTTGAAGAACTGCACAGAACCACAATCATCAAAAACTACACATAGACACATCAACATCACACTTACACACACACAAAACATAAAGTTTCCGTTTTAAAGTTTATATGACTTCCTGGTGGGAAAACTCTTGTACAGATTTCTTAGAACGGTCCAAAATTGATATAATAGGTTCTGTCAAGTGTCTGCCCATATGTGATAGAAAATGTGTAACTGATCCATGACATTCTCATGTTGTGAAAAAAATCAAGGTATTGCCAATATCATACTTCGGGTTGTATCTTTCTGAAATCCTCTGCAGACTACCATCTCTAAATTTAGAAATTAACGGTTTTTAACGGTCAATTTTAAGTTTCTGTTCATATTAGTTGTCTATCATTGATCAGCGTGTAAAACTTCACCTGTATACCAAATTTCATCAAGAAAGGTCTAAATTTAGAAAATAACGGATCTTAACGGTTTTTAACGCTCAATTTTAAGTTTCCGTTCGTGTAAGTTGTATATCATTGTTCAGCGTGTTAAAACTGCATCTGTATACCGAATTTCATCAGGAACGGTCTAAATTTATATAATAACGGTTTTTAACGGTCAATTTTTAAGTTTCGTTCGTGTAAGTTGTATATCATTGTTCAGCATTTAAAAATTCACCTCTATACCAAATTTCATCAAGAAAGGTCTAAATTTAGAAATTTCGGATCTTAACGGTTTTTAACGCTCAATTTTAAGTTTCTGTTCAGGTTAATTGTATATCATTGTTCAGCGTGTAAAACTGGCATTCTGTATTCGAATTTCATCAGGAACGGTCTGCAATTTATTAATAACGGTTTTTTACGGTTCTATTTTGAAGTTATCGGTTCGTGTAAGTTGTTTTTCATTGTTCAGGTGTTTTTAAAACTGCATCTGTTATACGAATTTTATGCATGAATGGTTAAAATTTATATAATAACGGTTTTTAACGGTCAATTTTAGTTTCGGTTTCGTGTAAAGTGGTATATCATTATTCAGCATTTAACTAACCAGTATACCAAAATTTCATCAAGAAAGGTCTAAATTTGAGATAATAACGCCTTTTTTAACCGTGATAATAACGGTCATAAAACTATCGAATACCCAATGTTGTTCCTCAGTATGTCCCTCTAGGAATCATGCCAAGTTTGGTGGGATCCGACGACTCCCTTTGCCGCCAACGTCAGATAATAGATTGCTATTTTTGATCGTTTTTTAGGGGGTGGGTACAGTGTTGTTATACGGTTTTTAACGCATAATTAACTTGTCGTAGAAACTTGTCCAATGACCCTATGTTTCTCGGGAGATGTCCCCTCTAGGGTCGAATGTGATCTACCTGTGCAAGTCTCAACGGCATGTGTGCAAAAGCAGAGGTAAAAGATGTCTTTGAAAACGTTTATATCATGTTTTGGAACGGTTTTTTTTTTTTTAACGTGGTTTCTTTTTTTTGAGAGATTAGTCCCTAACCATCTTGGGTCACAAACAGACCGCGTTTACCTGCTCTAAAATTTCTAGGAAGATTCGGGTTCTTAAAAGTTTCCTTTATGGGTTTGGTGTTTTGGTGTTTTTAAAGGTTGTTTAAATGTTATAAAAAGTAAACGTTTTTTAACTGCCAAAATAAACGGTTCTCTTTTTAGAGAAAGAAGTAATTTAGTCCTGTACCTAGTGCAATGTCAACAATGGCCATTTGATGTAAAAGCAGAGGAAAGAAAAAAAGATGTCTTCTTGGATGAAACCGTTTTTTAACAGTTTTTTAACGGTTTTTTTTATTTCGGTTTTATTTTTTTCGAGATTAGCCTAAATCCATCCTCGGGTCACAAAGACAGGAAACTGGCCTAAATTTCATTACAATCGGTTGAGCCGTTTTTGGAGTCTATAGCGTACACACAGACAGAATTTGCACTTTTATATTTAGTTTTTATATATATATTTACTACGGGTGGTACCGCTTTCGCTTCGGGTTATATTCTGTATTTTCTGGCACACAGGCTCTCTCTCACCTCTGATAAAGACATCACAATTAAAGTTCTCTGCTAGGGTTGTTTCGTTTTTCCATGCCATTGGGTACGCCAGCTCCTTCCGAATTACTTAACCCATTTTTCATTCGGGACGCCCACTCCCTTCTCCTGCCCCCTTTTAATCTGGTTTTCCCTCACGATATTTTTTTCGTTAATGCATACACAGTCTCATAGAGGGATGAATGCCTGTACTTTGTGAACTTACCGATGCATGCTCAATTCCCTTGGATTGAAG
Organism: Conus ventricosus; assembly: GCA_018398815.1. Classification (NCBI taxonomy): domain Eukaryota; kingdom Metazoa; phylum Mollusca; class Gastropoda; order Neogastropoda; family Conidae; genus Conus; species Conus ventricosus. Next base: position 19,635 of record JAFLJL010003070.1, on the reverse strand, counting down.
TGCTCCTAAATGACAACTCTGTAGGGGCCCCGCCTTACACACTAGTTGGAATAAGGTTGCTGGACTCATGATTCAAAGTCGTCGTGGTTTCGAATCCCTGGCTTGGTCGCTGGGGAAAATTTTCACGTGGGAATGTTTCCAGGCTGAAATGACCGTTGTTCACCCCGATGTCCAACCCTGGCCCCGCAGGTGTCAGGCTAATGTGACGGACCAGCCAGTCTGCATATCCTTGATTTGGGCACGGACGTTAAATCCAACTCAACATGCAACTGTTGAAAAGTTGATTTTCACGATGTATCATGTCCTATTGGGAGGGCCCGTGGGTAGTCAACATTTTGGGTCTCCCCCCCCCCCCCCCCCCCCCCCCACCCCTTTTTTTTTTTTTGGCGCAAGTATGTCTGTGATTTCTGCGTTTCCAGTTCGTGATTGTTCTGCAACGTAGAATATTCCATGTGTAAAACACGGACCGGTAGGTCTTTTCCCAAGGGATGTAAAATGGGCTGACCCTGGCTCTTGATGATTGTCAGAGCGGAAAAGCTCCCGGTTTCAGTGGGAACTGAAGCCGTCAGGAACTGGACATGGCAGTGGTTGAGTTCATGGTTCCAGAGGAATTCTGGGGAGCAGCACCGGTTCACTTTGTGGGGACCACAATGATATTTTCCCGTTCTACTTAAACGTTCCCTGGGGATGTCTGGTGAAGTCACTTCGGGTGCCATTGTTCACCTTTGGCGGATCCAGTCAGCGGAGAATGATAATGGGGACTCCAGATTTCAGCAACGTTCATTGTGGTGGAAGTCCAGAAATCTCAATGGAGTTCTAGGTGTTCTTGTGGATTAATGGACTCCCTCACCATCATTCTTGGCCGGTGTCACAAGATCTGTACAGAGTTTCCTCTTCCAGGGACCAGTCAGCTTACGATTTTTTGTTCAGCCTGTTGACAGTCTCGTTCAGGGAGGAGATGATGGCCCTTTCCGCTAACCAGTATGAGTCTGCACACGTGAGCTGTAGTGGGTAGACTGCCTCTATCAGATCCTACTGGCTTTTCATAAAACTGGCGTGCATAGTGCTGGTGGGACAAATATTGTATCTGGAAACATGACTTCATTGGGCACCCTGCCAATGTCAAGCAGAAGTTTGGCGAAGCTTGGCTGTCCCTGGGGTTTTCCTGACTGGGGGGTCTATATTGGTGGTTAGACGTTTAAACAATCATGCTCCCGCCACTTCTTCAGACAGGTGTTTGTACAATGTTGGATCTGGTGCCATTGAGGACGACAGGGAGGATTCTGCTGAGTCCCTCGAACAGCCACGTTGAGATGCCTCCCACTGGCCTGTGCACTTGGGTGATGTTCCTGCAAGAGTAGAGTCATGGCCTCCGTTGTACAGCTGTTGTGGGTCATGGGAGCTGAGGACGCTTCTTCAATTATGACGGTTTTGCCAGCTCTTTGATGAACTTTGGCCTACGGTGTTCCAACGCTCTTGACAAGTGCAGGTTGGCGTTCTTGCTTGTCGGGCATCCAAGGGACCTTGAAAGTGCTTTGTTCTGTCCGCCCACCGGCAAAAGAGTGCGGCAGTGCCATGGAATGCAGTGGCCTAGCTCGATTTGGACCCATGGTGGGATCCTGGTCAGGATATGTTCAGGTGGAAGGTCTTTCACTGTCCCTCATGGAGCATCAAGGAACATTATGTTGCTGCTTGCTGTGGGATCATGCATCTGCCTCAAAACCATGGTCATAAAGCTGTCGCACTCGTTTCTTGGTCAGCGGTCAGCTTCTTCAGCTGGTCATCAGCTGCTGCATGGAGTGCAACTAGTTTCTGTCGTATTTGGTCTCGCGATAGTATTCTCGAGGCACAGTTTGTTGTTGTGGTGACTGTTGGCATCCCATACTCTCTGATTGTCTTGCTCCCCATAGAGGGAAAGGTTTGTGCTGAATCACAGGAAGAGCTTGGTTTGTAGGTTGGCATATGTGTTCTGCGCTTCATTATAGACATCTCTTCGGTCTTGAGAAGAGGACATTCTTCAGGCATGATGGTCTTGAAAGAGGTTCCACAGGTTGCCTGGTGACTGGGGGGTTGCAAGCCACCAGGGATATACAGATGTCACACTGCAGTCGGGGGTCTCTGAGAGAAGGAGGCTTCCTCCAGGGCAATGTTGTAGAGGACTGTCATCTTCTAGGAGTCCAAGAGCATTGCAAGCATCTCGAAAAAATGGTTGTGGACATAGCTGTTGACATTCTTCTGCTCACTCGTTACGAACGGGGTCCTTTCATAACGTTGTGTAGAAATAGATAGCCTCAAGAAAGTAGCACTCTCCCAGGCGAGGATTGATGCTGTAACAATGCCGGATTGGCTGTGCCCTTTGTCGTTTCTTTCAAATTCTGCAGGTGGGATCATCCATGTTGAAGTGCTCAGGGACTTCCACGTACTTCCAGCTCTCGTGCTGTAGGGGTCTTGAGCGCTTTGGCTAAAGATGGCGGGGTAAGGGTTGTGCTTCGGGGGGAGGAGACCTTTTGTTGCTCTTTGCACTGCTTGTGTGCATTGAAGTAGGACCATTGTCCATTCTCCTATTGGACTGCGGGTCTCTGCACAATGGGGTGGTGTCTCATGCAGGTCAAAATCCAGGGAGTGTCCAGATCGCCTCGATGCTGCCAACTTTGCAGGGCCGTTCTGGTACATTTGGATCTCATCACGACTGGAGGTTGTTTGAGCTGCTCCCTTCACACTGCCGGAGTGGTCTTGGAGTTGGAAGACGGTCTTGGTCTGTGCCCTTGTTGACCAACATACTTCAGGGACGTTACTTGATGGATTTTGATGCTACTGATATTTCCACATTGATGTGGCAGTTGGAACTAATGTAGGAGGGTAAGGGTTGTAGGGGACAACCCACTGGGTTGGTGACGATGATTTCTCGCTGCCAAGCTTACCAGTCCCAGTATGTCCGCCATCAGACTCCTCGCATCTCCTGTATTGGGGGGTGCTGTCCTCACCCTGCTCTTGAACTTCTTGCTCGCAATCAATTCTTACTTCAAGTTTTTTTTCGTAATACGATACAACAGTCGATAGAGGGATGCTGTTCTTAATGAACTTACGATGCATTCTCAACTCCTCGATTGAAAGTGCTCCCTCAAAATGACAAACTGTGTAGGGGACGCCAGTAAACCTAGTGGTATTAAGTGCGCTGGACTTCATGATCAAAGGTCGTGGTTTCGAATCCCGGTTTGGTCTTGGTAAAATTTTCTCGTTGGATCTTTTCACAGCTCAAATAACCAGAGTTCACCCCGATAATCCACCCTGGCCCTTCAGGTTGGCAGGCTATGTGACGGACCTGCCATCTGCATATCACTTGATTTGGGCACGCGACGTTAAACCCAACCGCAAACATGACATAACTCTGTGAAAGATTGCATTTTCTCGATCTTTATGTTATTGGAAGGGCCTCTGGGGTTGACATCATTTTGGTCTTCCCCGGGTTTGGCGCAAGTATATAGTCTGTGTTTCTGCGTTTCCAGTTCGTGATGCTGCAACGTTAGTAACATTCTATGTGTAAACACGGATACGGTCAGATCTGCCCCACGAGATGAAAATGTCCTGACCCATGGGTCTTGTTGACAGACAAAATTATGGTGGGTATTGCACAGGCATCATAACTTCGGTGTATTCTGAAATCCTCTGCAGACTACATCTCTAAATTGAGAAATTTAACGGATTTTAACGGTCAATTTTAAAGTTTCGGTTCATATTTAGTTGTCTATCATTGATCAGCGTGTAAATCTGCCTCTTGTATGCCAATATCTTCCGAAAGGTATTCTAAATTTTGAAAAGAACGGATCCTTAACGGTTTTTAACGTCAATTTTAAGTTTCCGTTTCGTGTAAGTTGGTATATCATTGCTCAGCGTGGTAAAAAAACTGCTTCTGGTTACCGGATTTCATTAGGAAACGGTACTAAATTTATAAATAACGGTTTTTAACGGTCTATTTTTTAAAGTTTATGTTCTATTAGTTGCCTATCATTTGATCAGCGTTGGTTAAAACTGCACCTGTGTACCAAATTTAATCAGAAAAGGTCTCTATATTTAGAAAATAACGGATCTGAACGGTTTTAACGCTCAATTTTAAGTTTTTGTTGTGTTAAATTGTATATCATTGTTCAGCGTGTTAAACTGCATAGGTTCTACCGAAGTTCTTCTGGAACGTTTTGTCTAAATTAATAGAATAACGGTTTTTGACGGTCAATTTTTTAAGTTTCGGTTCGTGTATGTTTATATCTATGTTAGGTGTTAAAACTGCATTCTGTATACCGAATTTAATCAGGCATCGGTCTTCTAAAGTTATTTAATAACGGTTTTTAACGGTCAATTTTATGTTTCCGTTGTGTAAGTTGTATATCATTGTGTCAGCGTGTTACACTGAATCTGTATACGAATTTAATGTAATCAAGAATGGTTGAAATTATATAATAACGGTTTTTATCGGTCAAATTTTAAGTTTCCGGGGTTCGTGGTAAGTTGTATATCTTATTCAGCATTTTTAAAACTTCACTGTATACAATTTCATCAAGAAAGGTTAATTTAGAAAATTAAACGCTTTTAACGGTTGATATAAATAACGGTCTTAAAACTATCGAATGACCCAGTGTT
>JAFLJL010003070.1:2500-7500 GCA_018398815.1 Conus ventricosus | reverse complement strand
AGAATTATCTAAAATCTTCAAAAACCACAATTTAAAAATCACAATAGAAGAAAATAAAAAAGTAGTGAATTACCTAGACATAACATTAGACCTCAATGACAATGTGTACAAACCATACAAAAAACCCAATGACATACCAATCTATGTAAACGTCAAAAGCAACCACCCACCATCTATACTAAAAACAATACCCAACGGTATAAACAAGAGACTATCCAACCTATCATGCAATGAAAATGCATTCAATAATGAAGCAACAGAATACCAAGAAGCATTACAAAAAAGTGGTTACAATCACAAACTACAATATAGCCCAGACAATAACACGAACAGAAATAGGAAAAGCAGAAAAGGGAAGATCATATGGTACAACCCACCATATGATGGACAAGTAAAAACAAATGTAGGAAAAGAATTCTTTAAAATCTTGGCAACATCATTTCCAAAAGAACACAAACTGTCCAAAATATTCAACAAAAACACCATTAACTATCATACTCATGTATGCCCAACCTCAAAAACATAATTGACTCATCTAACAAATGAAAAGCAACACAAAAGAGAAGGGTGCTGAAAGGACAACTTGCAACTGCACCAAAAAAGAACAGTGCCCCTAAGCAACAAATGTCTTCACAGCAATATTGTATACCAAGCTACGGTAACATCAGAAAATGAAAAAGAAACATACATAGGGATTACTGAAAACACTTTCAAAACCCGATACGCAAACCATAAACAGTCATTCAAAAATGAAAAATACAAAAATCAAACAGAACTGAGTAAATACATTTGGAAACTCAAAGATAAAAAAAAAAGACAACAGCATATCATGGGAAAATCATAAAAAGAGCAACACCATACAACAATATTTCCAAAAAATGCAACCTATGTTCCACAGAAAAATGGTTAATATTATGCAAACATACTTAGCAACTCAACACAAAAGTAGAAATAGTGAATAATTGCAGGCACAAGTGGAAATCTTTGCAAGCACATTCCACCTGAACAGGCCCTAACAAACAACAGCAACAACAACAACAACAACAACAAAAAACACCAACCACACACACACACACAAACACACACACACACACAGGCCCCACGTGCAGCAAACGAAACCCGCACACACAGAGACAAGATCAGGTCCCGCACGCCATAAAGACCGTTGGCGTGCCACAAAAATGTCATCCTGAGGAGAGGAGACATATCTTGAAACAAGCTTGTAGATGAATTTTTAGCACTTCACTTTAATAATATTTTTAACATATATATATATATATATATATATATATATATATATATATATATATATATATATATATATTTATATATATATATATATAATATATATAACATATATATAAAATATATATATATATTTATATTATATATATATATATACTATATATATATATATATATATATATAATTACAAATGTATGTACACACACACACACACACACACACACACACACACACACACACACACACACACCACACATCATATATATATATATATATGTGTGTGTGTGTGTGTGTGTGTGGTGTTGTGTGTGTGTGTGTGTTGTGTGTGTGTGTGTGTGTGTGTGTGTGTACACTTACATAACGACGGGTTGAAGTTATTCCATTATTTGCACGGCAGTTGAGGACAGTACTTCTCTGGGTTCCACCCGCACTTCGGATGTATCTTTTCCTTGTCTGCCCTTTGCCGACCCTAGAGAAAGGCTCAGTGAGGTGAGGGAAAGACCCACTGACCACAGAGAAAGTCTCACTGACCACAGGGAAAGACCCACTGACCACACGGAAAGTCCTACTGACAACAGGGAAAGACCCCCTGACCACAGGGAAAGTCCCACTGACCACAGGGAAAAAGACCCACTGACCCACAGGGAAAGTCCCACTGACCACAGGGAAAAAGACCCCCCTGACCCACAGGGAAAGTCCCAATGACCCACAGGGAAAGTCCTGTTGACAGCAGGAAAGACTGTAGCCCAAGATTCTCTTCAGAGGCACATTAAAATCTCATGGCCAAACCTTGGCCGTTGCTGGAGTTGTACAGTCTTCACCTGTCAACAGAACAGCAACGAGTGAGGATGCGGGGTGCACACAGCACTTGCTTGACGGTGGCTTTGCTTGACGGTGGCTTTGTTTGCCGGTGGGCTCTGCAGTCGTGACATATGGGCTGGTGGTACACCTATGAGTACACAGGTTCTCTCGTGTCTCATCCAGCGGTCATTACACAATGGCATCTGCCAGGGAGCAGTTATGTCCCTTGACGTCTTAATGGAAGGCCCTATGGGTGCTAGCAACCTTTGTGAAGACAGCGCTGACTTCAAGGATGGCGCAGGATTGCCTTCAGCTGGTTTGTTTGGCAATAGAGGACAGTACTTCTCTGTCCGCACCTTCGGGTGTATCTTTTCCTTTCCTTCCAGTTACATAAAGCAAACAAAGTACTATTCTCAATGAATATTGCATGGGTTGACGTGATTCAATTGTTTGCACAGTAATGTGTTCAGGGTTTTCTTTTGTTCTGTGCTTCTCCTTCATGGAATTGTATAGTTGAACGCTAAAGTGAAAGAGAATTCAGAAAACGTCTTGTCTTGTTTATTCAGAGAGAGAGAGAGGAGAGAGAGAGAGAGAGAGAGAGAGAGAGAGAGAGAGAGAGGAGAGAGGAGGAAGAGTTTGAAACCTAACAGAAATTGTGAATACATGATTTACACAAAGAAACAAAATCACTTTGACCGAGGGACAGAAAGTTACATTCGAAGGGGCACACACACACACCACACACACACACACACACACACACACACACACACACACACACACATACACACACACACACACGCACGCGCGCGCGCGGCGCGCGCGCAGTCGCACGCACGCACGCACACACACACACCACACACACACACACACACACACACACACACACACACACACACACACACACACACACACACACACACACACACACACACACACACACACACACTGTAGGTACGAGGGCCACCCCATACGTTCTCGGATGCGCAGAGAAACCACTGATGTCATAATTTCAATTTTTCTATCATCATCACAAGCGATGTCATATAGCTATGACACAAAAAATGATAAAAATCGTCAAAGCCAAATTTGTTCTAGACAGCAAAATGGATGGCAAAGGGGACGGTTTTCAAAGTGTTGCAGAGAGCCTGTCTTGGAGAGAGATTTTCGTGCCATGATTTATTATGACTATCTTAAAAGGAAGTCTTTCAAGGAAAGTTTTTTAGTTTGACAAACTGTTTTGGCGACAAGGCCCCATCATTATCCACAGTCATAGGTGGTTCAAAGAATTTCAGTTTGGTACAATGTCGTTGGAACATCGTGACCGTTGTGGACGTCCAGTTTCAGTTACTACCGATGGGAACGTGAGCACAGTGAAGGCACATGATTACAGAAAATCCTCGATCACGGAGGATGAACTCAAGGATACTCTAAACCTTTCACCAGGAAGCTTAGACCGCATTCTTCGGCACAATCTCTCTGTACGGAAGCGTTGCGCCCGTTGGGTGCCCCACCAGCTGACTGGGGAGCAGATGAGGGCTAGAGTTGAATGGTGCCAGTTTATGCTGCAAAAATTTAACGGAGGAAGATCAGATAGGGTCTCCAATATCGTCACAGGTGACGAAACCTATGTTTACCAGTATGACCCCGAAACAAAGCAGCAGTCATCAGTTTGGCTGTTTCCAGGGGAAACCCACCTGTGAAATTTAAGAGATCAAGAAGCTGCACAAAGAAAATGATTGCAGTTTTCTTCGCAAGATCCGGCCATGTGCTACTGTACCGCTTCTGGAAAGAAGACAGTGAACGCTGAATGGTGCATCAACACCTGCCTGCCAAAAGTGTTCGAGGCTTGGAGTGCACGGCGACCACGGACCGGTATTCGCACCACTACTCCCCCACAACGACAACGCCAGCGCCCACCCGTACACGGCAGCTGCAACTTTAGACTTCTTGCAAGAGAACAGCGTGAAGCTCGTCACTCATCCTCCGTATTCTCTGACCTAGCACCTTGTGACTTCTTCTTGTTCCCTCGTTTGAAAAAAAACAACTGAAAGGAAAGCCGTTTGAGAGCCCTGAAGATGCCCGAGCGTTTGCCGAGGGCTTGATTTCTGGTATACCTAAGTCGGAGTGGGCTGGGGTGATGGATTCGTGGTTTAGAAGGATGGAAAAGTGCATACACGCTGATGAAGGATACTTTGAAAAGATGGGCTAGGTAAGAAATGCCAGTGTACTTCCATCTTTTTCCATCCGAGAACTTATTGGGGGGGGGGGGGGGGGCCTCGTAAAAACCCACACACACACACACACAACACACACACACACACACCACACACACACACACATACCACACACACACACACACGCTGTATGTATACTACTCGCGCAGTCGAGACCACCCACAGCAAGCCCTGTCAGGAGGGGAAAAGACAAAGACAGAGAATCATCACGCCATTCTGATGAACAAAGAACAAGATCAAGACAGAGAATCATTATGGCATTCTGATGAACAAAGAACAAGATCAAGAAGAGAATCATCATGGCATTCTGATGAACAAAGAACAAGATCAAGACAGAGAATCATTATGCCATTCTGATGAACAAAGAACAAGATCAAGACAGAGAATCATCATGGCATTCTGATGAACAAACAACAAGATCAAGACAGAGAATCATCATGGCATTCTGATGAACAAACAACAAGATCAAGATGAGAACTTCTAGTGCAGACACCAACAACTGAAAAACGAAAAAAAAGAAAAAAATGAAACAAGCAACAAAAAACAAAAACGGGAAAAGAAAAAAATTGAACCAACCAAAACAAAAAACAAAGCAAGAAGCAGTTGTTGTTTTTCAGGAGACCACAGAAGATCATGGAGAAATAATAATATAGTCTGGTGATAGACGCCAAGATCTTGAGGTGGGACTGACGTACCAAAATTGGAACGGACAGCTCT
>JAFLJL010003069.1:5000-7500 GCA_018398815.1 Conus ventricosus | reverse complement strand
TTCAGAGGAAGTATGTTCAGCGCTTTTAGTTTTTCGTCTGTTGTTAGAGATACAGCTGGATGGAGTAGCTTTGCTGCACGTCTATGGAGAGAATTCAGCCTTTTTTTGTGGACGTCACTACTGCCGTCCCACACTGTTGAGGCGTAATTTATACGTGACATTATGTGTGCATTGAAGAAAAGTTTAAGCACATTACTGTTGACGTAGCGCTTTAATTGAGATAACAGGAAAAGGTGTTTTGAGACTACCTTGCATACGTTATTTAGATGAGATTGCCATTTCAATTCTTTATCTATCGTTAACCCTAAAACACGATGCTCGTCTACCTGCTCGATAGAAGTGCCATTCAACTGAAGTTTTAGGCAAAGAGGAGTCAACTGGTGTTTTTGGCGGGTAGCTATAATCATAGATTTGGTTTTGGCTGGTGTATGACCATTGAGTTTGAATGACACCAGTCTGACACGTCGTGTAGACTTTCCTGGAGAGAAGTTTCTATTGTCTGTAGATCACTACCATTCGTTTGGAGCGATGAGTCATCAGCAAATAAATCTGTCGTGACCTTTTCATCTGATACGGACAATGGTAAATCATTGATGAAGATGCAGAATAGTAGGGGGCCTAGTACAGAGCCCTGTGGGACTCCATGTCTGACAAAGTCTGAAGTGGAGGTTTTGCCATTAAGCGCCACATACTGAGTCCTATCGTTCAAGTATGATTGGAATTGTAGACCTCCCCTTGTTCCTACTGTAAAGAAACGCACAAGGGGAGATCGGGTTCGGGAGAAAGTTGGACTAGGTTCATCTAATCAAGACAAAAGAGTCAGGCCCAGTGAAAATTTTCTTTCTTTTAATTTGGTCTATAGCTTTTTCTTCATAAAAAAGGGCTGGTGACAATGCCCAACAAAAGGAAAAGAAAAAAAGTACAAGTAAAGGGAAAAATAAAGGAAAAGTAAAGGTAGAAGTAACGACAAAAGGGGAAAAGAAAAAGGAAAAGGACTCTAGCAACCGTGGCCTGTCAATGAAAATGCAAACGAACGTTAACCACAATGCATCTTACACCATTGCATAGCTCACATACATCCGAATCATTTCATAAGTTCTTCCACGTGACAGAAAAACATCATTTAGCAAAATTACGAAGCTAGGTCAGTCTCAGGGATAAGGTATTCCCCATTTTGACTGCGAGCCAGAGCATATCATTCAGGAGACACATAATCAGGAATGCGCTATACTATGGTATTCGGAATCATAGGTCCAAACCACTATAGCTCTTTTAGTCTCTTGCATTGGATTTGCACAGAGGTTATCAACAATGATAACCTATCCAAACAAGAACTAACCGAGTGACACAACGACCACTCTGAAACCAGGGTGAACCTACCTCAAGACACGGTTCGACCCTGTGCTGCCCTAAGTCAGAACAGCAACTGCCAATTATGTGGGATTCACATCCCTAACACAATTATTCCACCTCATTCCATGTGTTCCATCATAACTGCTCATCCTTCGCTTCTATAATTAAGCAACATGGGACAACAGACTTCATCCCAAATTACAAACAGTCCAAGGAATCGACTGTGAACATAATCAAGCGCAACACTTCGATTCATGAAATGAGAGAAAAACGCATGAAACAGCAACAAAGAAACATGCGAATTTCAGTCGACATTAAAGGCAAACAGCCTATATAGGCAACAAGCCTGTAACCTTCATCATGCATGTAAGGCAGACAGATACCTATAGCCGGTTTTGGTAACATGTTCTTCAAAAAAGAAATATACTCAGTAGAGAGAGAGAGAGAGAGAGAGACAGAGAGAGAGAGAGAGAGAGAGAGAGAGAAGGAGAGAGAGAGAGAGGAGAGAGAGAGAGGAGAGAGAGCGTTATGGCTTAAACGCTCCAGTCAAAAAGCAATGCAAAGTCATCTATTACAATAGCCCATACGTCAATAACACACAGCAATATTGCCTTACTGGTCATCATTTAACGACTCCTGTCTCAACTGCTCAATTATCAAATTCTAGAAACACCACTAACAATCTGTCTACCACATCACTATACTATCTGCTTATTCACTTTACTAACATTTAAATAAACATAATACTAAAGGACTCCATAACTTCTGTATTTTATCTCATTTATTTATTTTTTACTGTCACAGAACTGAATCCTTAACTGAATTTCTATCCTGCAATTAAGTAGGTCTTTCCTTCAAATATGAACTCGACTTCTAAAACAATTTCAAAATCTTAGTGCTCAATAAAACCTATAGAAAACCCAAAGGGTCAAGAACACAAAGCATGGAACAATCAGATCTCATTTCATGATAACAATGCACACATAGCAAAACACAAAGTACATAGTACTTAGATGCACGGCCAGAATACAGAAATGGAAAAAAATGCATCAACTTACATTTCTGGTGCCATCAAACACAATCACCACACTTCACAGACTAAGGTGTCGTCCTCTCCGTTTGAGATTTGGGCCTGACTGAATAACTC
>JAFLJL010003068.1:12500-21368 GCA_018398815.1 Conus ventricosus | reverse complement strand
GTTAATGTATCCATGGAAGAAACATTTGGTGCAATTAAGTGTCCAAGAACAGTCCAACAATAGGCGAACCAGCCAAAAGTCATGTGGACTTACTCTTAATGTTTTCGCCAGCAGGGCTGCCCCATTACACATTGATACGCACAATGAGCAGATTATTAGCGCATACTTCAAAACATGAACATAAACAAGAATTCTGTAGAAAATGTTTAACAAGAATTCCAACCGCTCAAGCCGCGCTTGAACATATAAAACATTGTAAAAGTTCTGTAGACTGTAAGACAGAACTAACTACGCCCCCGCCAGGATCTAAAGTTAGTTTTAAGAACTGGAAACGGCTGCAAACAAGTCCATACGTAGTTTACGCAGACTTCGAATCACTCATTGTTCCTTATGAAGGGCCAGCACCACAAAAACTTCGAAAAAACAGTCTTAATGAGTAATCATCAGATTTGTTCATTTGCCTTCATTATTGTTAGGTCGGATGGCGTTTATTCAGAGCCAGAATTATATAGAGGACCAGATGCTGCAGAAACATTCTTAAAACGCATGCAGCAAGTGCGTAATGACTGTTCTAATAATCTAAACTTATCTGAAATCATAATGGCGCCTGAAGACCAACAACAGTATAACTCAGCCACGCATTGTTGGATTTGCGGTTTTAGAGCTAACGCCCAAGAGTGTAAACCCCACAGTAAGAGACCATGATCACATTAGCGGAAAGTTCAGAGGAGCGGCGCATAACAAAATGCAATCTTCAACTAAAGTTTGATCCAAAGACATGGAAGCTGCCTGTATTCTTTCACAACTTGCGGGTTATGACTCTCACCTTATAATGCAAGCAGTAACCAGCGCCTTCAGGGTAGCATGCATTGCACAGTCATCAGAAAAGTACATGTGTTTCACTTTAAATAACATGTCTTTCTACGACTCTATGCAACACATGATGGGCTCATTAGAGGCACTGGCTATGTCCTTAAAGTCCTGCCCAATAACGGAAAAATATTTTGACTCAACGCTGTTAGAAAGGGTGTTTACCCTTATGAGTACATGAACAGTTGGGAAAGGTTTGACGAAGAGACACTTCCTCCTAAAGGCGCGTTCTTTTCTAGTCTTAGAGGAAAGGACATCAGCGACTTCGATTACCAGCATGCTCAAGATGCGTGGCAGAAGTTAGAATGTAAAACGATGGGAGACTATCATGACTCCTACTTGATGGCAGATACATGTTTGTTGGCGGACGTCTTTGAAAACTATAGAAAGACCTGCATGAAACATTATAGCCTGGATCCCGCGCATTACATTTCTGCGCCTGGGATGAGTTGGGACGCTTTCTTAAAGTTTACTGGAGTACAAATTGATTTATTGTCAGATTTACCAATGATACAGATGATTGAAAACGGATTGCGTGGGGGAATTAGTATGGCGTCGCATCATTACTGTAAAGCAAACAACAAATACTTGGACGACTATGATCCAAGTAAAAGGTCTAACTATCTCATGTATTTAGACGCAAACAATTTGTATGGATGGGCAATGGCGCAATCACTTCCATTACGTAACTTTAAAATGTACACAGGTACGAATAATATTCAAAAGGCATTAAAGTGGTTGGGCAGTTTAACGCCTGATCACAGCGTGGTTTCATTCTAGAAGTTGACTTAGAATATCCTCATGAACTCCATGACCTGCATAATGACTACCCATTAGCAGCAGAAAGTCTAAAGATGGATCCAAGAGAGCCACCTAAACTTGTCCCCAATCTTGGGGGCAAAAAAAATTATGTCTGTCATTACAACTTCTAAATTTTATTTAAGCATGGTTTAAAGTTAAAGCTGCCACGCTTTTTGCTTTTATCAAGAACAGTTCATAAACCCTACATCAAAAGAACACGTCAAAACAAAATCCACAGATGTTTCAGAAAAAATTTTTCAACTGATGAACAACAGCTGTTTTGGAAAGACTATGGAAACCCCAAAAACGAAAGATGTCAGAATTGGTCACCAGAGAAAAACGAAAAATTTTAAAGCGTTCAAAACCTAATTATCGGGATTTTCAAAAGTTTTCATGATCAGCTTTTTTGGCATATGATAAAAAAAGAAAGTCAAATTAACAAACCTGTTTTATTGGTTTACTGTTTTAGTTACAAAGCTTTGATTTAGAGTTTTTTTTAGCTACTTTAACCCCTCGATCCAATCCAGGCTTTCCAGAACGATATTTTGTTAAATATTCCACTAAGATATTTATAAGACATGGAAAGGAAGAGAAAAGGGACAGGGGGGATGGTACGACCGTCCGATTACCCTAAAGATTGCCTTTGCATTCAATTTAAAAAAAAGGTTTTTAGGAAGATAAGGTAATTTAATCGGGAAAGGGTGAAAAAGGAGTATGGGGGCAAAGGGTAAAAAATGACAGAATTTCCCGGGAAAAAATATTAAGAAACCCAAAGGGAATACCCAGGTGTGCATCAAACAAATCACATGACAACTACAAAGAAGCTTTGTTTGGCAATAAGCTTTTCTCATGAAAAGTAAAACGGGTTTAAATCTCGAGATAAAACCAACTGTAACAAGAAGTCTTTAGATAGAAAAAACACAAAACGGGTGTTTTTAAACCCAAGTTTTCTATGAAATTTGGGGCATGGGACCGTAAAAAAATTAAAAGGGGAACAGTGTCTGGGGATTATCTGCAGTTTTTCCCTTCAAAAAAAGATTTTGAGGGTGTTGTTTTTTTGTGTCATTTTCCCGTAAAATAAACACGGGGGGATTCATTTTTACAATTTTTTTTTTCTAGGATCAAACCCCAAAATTTGGGATGGTTTTCCCCTGATGCGAGGCCCCCTTCTGCTTCCCCCGGTAAATAAGGTCCCTATTTTTAAAACCAAAACGGCAAATGTTTGGGGGGATAAAGACTCTCTTCAACAACTTTTTGTTTTTTTTTTTGTTGCTTGTCGGTTTTAGCCCTTTAAATTCTTCATTATTCATTGCCGAAAAACTGAGGCAGTTTCTAACCCTTCTGTTTTGCGAGATTTGTAAATTTAAGCCTCGTATAGGTAGGAGAAAAGTCTTTGGGGCTAACTGTTTGTAAAAGTTTTCACTAAAGCTGTGACTTAAACCCCCGGAATGCCCTTCAAAATTGGAAACTCTTTTTTTTTAACAAATTGATTCACGGGCCTTTAAAATTTTTTCCATCATCGACTTGAATCATGCAGGGTAATTTAAAAGGCCTCGTTGGTAACGTTGTATGGCAACAGCAACACAAAAACACCTTTTGTGTTATGGCTCGCTCTTTGTATCTTGAAGCATATAAAATGACTGTGAGTGCGTACTTAAATCTTTTTCGTCAAATCCTTTCAAGGGAAAAATAAAAAGGACCATTTGGGGGTGTCGTTTGGAGTTGTGTTACAAAGGGGGTCCGATTCGTTGGGCGCCGTAAAAAAAATTTGAAAAACGTTGTTTAGATAACCATTCCTTTGCTTTTTGTTCACCGACACTGCCGTTTGGGCTTAGCTTTTTGTTTGCTGTGATCCCCTTCCCTATCCTTTGGGCGAAAAATAGATTTTGTTCTTTTTTATTCCCAATATTATTGAAAAAAAATTCCGACGGTCTCCAAACGAAAATAAACGCATTTCTTGCACTTTTTTTTTTTGATGGTTGTAAAAGTCACTAAATTTTGGGTGGGGCAATGCGGACTGGTTTGCCTGTTACAGATAATATTTTTTATTGCTTGACAACATTTTTAAAGTGTAAGCTGCATGCCCCTGTTTTTTCATGTGTCTTTAAAAAAAACTAATGCTCAAGTCTCCCCTTTCATAGGGCTTGTGCAGCTGCTAGTTCCTCCTAGCTTTGTTTGTTTTTTTCTCTCGCCCCATTCCCCTTTTTTAAAATGCAAAATTACGCCGCTAAAAGCAAGCGCTTCACCACGCCCCGCCTATCATTTTTGCGAGTGAAGCCTTTTTTAAAATGTATTTTTTTTTTACATATTTTTATTTCGGGAATTTTTTCCTTGCTTAACTAAAAATCTTTCGTGAAACCCAAAGGCAATGATAGCAATCGTTTTGGAAATCCTAAAGTCTAGTTTGCCAAGATCGCTGGTTTAATTTTTAAACAGGCTTTCCCCAACTTTGTTCCACATTTACCCTCCAAAAACCAAATGGTATAAAAGGTTAGAAAACATTTTTTTTCGGTGTCATTTTTTAAAATAAAAAAAATAAAATTTTAATAAAAACAGAACAGCGATGATCCTCAGCACGGCGGCCTAAATTTCCTGATTATAAGACCAAGTTAATGATCAAGCTATTATCCCCCAAAAGGGGAGAGTTATTCTTTGGCACGTGTGGGGAAAACAAAAAGTTCCTCGGAACTGAATTCCGCATTGAACAGTTCAACAGATGTCGCCACAAAATTTAAAAAAGTATCATAACAGGATGAACCAGCTGGGGCTAGAAGGTGAAAGTGGGGGCAAACGTTTTTTTTTGTACACAAACAGTCGAAGTTTGCCCCCATTGATTCGAACGATCTTACGTATGTTTTAAACGCAAGACCCGTTTTTAACAAAGCTTAAAGGTCCTGATGTTTTTTATACTATATTTTTGGAACATTGTTATCGCCATTAACATGGTTTAATAACTTTTAATCATATAGATTTTTTTCCCTTCAAAATGAACGAGCGGGAAAAATCATCAGAACCAGGAAACTTTGAATGGGTGGAAAAGAACCAAGCTGAAAACACGAAAACGCTAAATCGGGGAACCTTAAAAATCTGGGGGGTTTTGAGCAGGAAAAAAATTAGCAGAGTGGAACAGACAAAAAAAATTATGTAAGAATATGATCATCATGAAACAAACCCGCCACCCCAGAACAAGTTGATTAAATGCCCGCAAAAAAAACTCCATTGATACAAGGGCCCCAAAGTCTTCTGGAATATTGAATTTAAAAACTGTTGCCTTTTTTGGGCCCCCATTGCTGCTTTTGGGGGGCATTTTTAAGGTTAAAAAATAAAACCGATGCCAACAAAACAAAAAAATCAAAAAAATTGAACCAAAAAATCAGAAAAAGACAACTGCACGCCAAAACCGCCAATAACAAAGCACATTTTATCCTTTCAAAGGGGAAAAATATTTAAATTTTTTAAAAAATGATCATGGCGTATTTAAATAAAAGTCAATAAAAAAAGACCTGGAGTCATAAAGACTTTTCCATAGACCCAAATTTGTAATAATGCGTTGTTTCGGATGAAAAACCCTTCCTTGATCTTCAAAAGGAGCAAACTCCTAACATAAAGCGTTTTTTTGAGGCGTGTGGTTATCTTAGACATTTCTTTTTAAGATAAAACATAGTTTGTTTTTTTTTAATAATTTTAAAATTCTTTAAAAAAAGAAATTGGTTGTTTAGAGAGACTTAATCAAAACTTTTTAAGAACTTTCAAGAAATTAATTAAAAAAATTAAACAAGAACTTTAGAACTTTAAGTATTAATTAAAACTTTAATTTAAAAACTTGGGGGGAACTTAATTAAAAACTTAATTAAAGGCTTGGGGGGCTTGGGGGGGGAGTGTGTTTGGTGTACACAGAGCTTATTAATTGTCATTTAAAAACCACTTGGTCAAGCGGCTTGCGTTTTTTTTAATGCATTGGCTCTTTTGTTTCAAGTTCAAAGCAGCCCCCAAGTGCATTTAAAAAAGCTGTTTTAAAAAAAACAAGACAATTGTATAAATCACCCGCCTAAAAAAAGGCAGCCTAACAGGGGGGAGGGTCCAGCAAGTAGGCCACCGTTCAGGCGTGAACGGGAAACATACGTCAAAGCGGGGAGGTAAGAACTATTTTTTAGAAAAATGTCCCAGGCTTTTTTTGGGGAAGCCAGCAGTAACCACCGTTCAGGCCGGAACGGGGAAGCATGACTCAAAGCAGGAGGTAAGAATATTTTTAGAAAACGTCCCGGGCTTTGTGGGGCAGAATCCACAATAGGCCCCCGTTCACGCGCGTGAACGAAAACATGACGCCCAAACCCCCAAAATATTACTTGCCTAGTTTGCTGTTCCCCTTTTCCAACCAGGGTTGCAACTGCGTTGGGAGGTTAAGGCAATTTTGCTGGGCCAAGCTTTATGGGGGCTCTAATCGCCCCGTAATAGACATCCCGGATTGATATTTGGAGCTTTTATGAAAATGGCCGCCACACCTTCCCCCTCCTACTGGGAGTCTGGGGCTTTCCCTTTCCCCCGTTAACATTACGGGGTTGGAGCTCGCTTGTCATTGTAGTGCAGTCTTGTTTCCGATGTATGGTCTCACCCCGCTGTCAAGTTTGTCGTTAGAAAAACCCCCACTGTCTTTGTTCTGCCATATTAAAATATTAAAAACAAAAAAAACCTGCCAAAAACCCGTAAATATCTTCTCACACACCCCAAAACCTTTATGACAATACAAACCCCCGCTAAAACACCTGGGGCCTGTCAACCTAAATGAAATACACCCCCACCCCCACCCCTCCCTGGCAACCCCCGTCCTCGCTTTTTTGATTTTTTTTTTCGCTTCCCGGGGCTGTGTGAACAAGGTCGCGCGCTCGCTACGATTAAATTTTCCCCCTGTGACCTATCTGTTACCAAGTTTTGTAGGGTTTTAGTCATCCCTCATTGATATTTGAAGCATTTAATGAAAATATGTCCACACATACTCCCTCCATACTGGGGGACTAAGGTCGCCAACCCTATCTATTTTTTTGCCGAAATTTGAAATCGCCATTATTGCATAAGGGCACCTTTAAAGGCAGATGAATGTTAGAATTAAAAAAATGAAAAAAATACACATCTTTAAAACACAGATCAGCTTTTCCACATAACACGAAACTATAGTTAAAAATCAATCAAGTCAATACAAACTGAGAACATTTTTTAAATTTGGGGGGAACAGCAAAAGTTCAAATACGAATCAGGGGTGTTTTTCCCCCGCCTTCAACTACCAGTTAACCAATGAAGAAAAGGAAAAGGGGGCCTCGCGTATAGGAGGAACGGAAAAAAACGCCCCGCTGTGCGGCAAACATGTGAATAGTTACTTGCCTTTACGACTGACTCAACTAATTCTTTAAACAAAACCTTAAACTGCAGTTTAAAAAAAAACTTTTGGGCCCCGAATAACAAAAACCCGCTTCAAAACGTTTTAAATTTTTAAAAAATAAAAAACCCAATTTAAAAAACAGTGGCCACAAAAAGCGCATGAAAACACAGCCCTTTTTGTTCAAAAGCTCCCAAAACCCAAGACAGCCCCGGCTGCCCCGTCGACACCTCGATCTCGAATTTCTGATCAATGTGGCGCAAACCCAAAAGAGGGGTGTTCGTTTTTACAGGGCACTAGGGCAAACTGCCCCGAGCCCTAAATTAAGTGATCGAGTTTCAGCCCCCTTACAAATTTGTGGTGGAAATTTTGTCAGAAGAAATGTGCGGATTTAATTTATTTAATTTGGGGAGAGAAAGGGTTTTGTGTGTGTGTGTTTCTGCCCGCCTCTCTGTCTGTCTGTCTGTCTCCTCTGCTCTCCTTCTCTGTTGTCGCTGTCTGCCGGTAATTCTTCTCCTCTCTTCCCCCACAGGAAAAGGCGGCTTTTAAGCCCCCTTTCGCCCAAAAAACCCCTGGGGGGTGAAAGTGGCTTTGAGTCGGCCTTTTCCCGTCTCTACGATTTTCAAAGGTTCGGCCCAAAAATCTTCTTTATCCTGGATGTGAAAGTCAATCAATGAATCAAACACACACACAACCACAAACACACCACCCACACACCACACACACACATTTCTAACACAAACAAAAAACACACACACTTTCTCCCTCTCTCTCTCTCTTCCACACACACTTACTCTCTCTCTTCACTCACCAACCCCAACAAACACCCACCAACCACACCACACCACACACAAAATTTCTAACACAACACATACCACACTTTCTCTCTCTCTCTTCTCCTCTCTCTGTACAAAAAGGGGGGTTTTGGGGGGGGGGGCGGGGGGCGGCTTCTAACACTGCACAAAACAGTCGAAGAGAGCACGCTCTCTTTTACTGGACTCCCCAGCCCAAAATTTTAAACGACGTTGTCTTTTTAATTAAAAAAACAAAAACAAAAAAAAAAAAACCCGAGACCGTACAAGCCACCAAATTTTGCCCACTCTCAAAAAGTTTTCCCATCACGTTTGTTCTCCTGCGCCCGCCCTTTCCCGCCATGCTTTGGAGCAAAGACCGGGGAAAGGGGTATCAAAAAGGCGGGCCATCTTCACGTTCCATGCGTTTTTGACGATCTGGGAAAGTCACACACACCCCACCCCCCCCACCCTCTTTATAATCCCTTGGCGCAAAACGACGATAACCGAAACCCCGCTTCACACTCAACAAGCGCTGATGATGGACAACAGCGGGTTGCAGGGTTTGGGGGGAAAAGATTCCCCGGTTACCCCCCCCCCCTGCCCCCCCCCATCCCCCCCCCCCCCCCCCCCTCCCCTTTTTTGGGTGTACTAAAAGAGGTTCGATAACCCGGTTATGAGGGGGGGCCCCAGTTCTCTCCGGAGGGCCCGTTTCAGGGGGGAAGTCACGCAAACAGCCGTTACTGACAGGCATACACCAAACGGCATATCCTTTTTTGCCCTGCAGACAGCTTGATTTTTTCCCTGTTCACGGCCCTTCCGTTCCCCCCCCCCCCCCAATTTCCACCCCCCCTTTTTTTCCTCTCCCTTTTCCCTCCTTGTTTTTCCTCCACCCCCCCCCCCCAGCCAAAGCCAAAAAGGTCAATGTCCGAATCTCCCCCTTCCCCCCCCCCCCCCCCCACTCCCCCTAACAATTCCCCCCTCGCTTTTCTCTCTTCTCTCTCCCCCCCCCCCCCCCCCCCCCTCCCTCTCCTT
>JAFLJL010003068.1:5000-7500 GCA_018398815.1 Conus ventricosus | reverse complement strand
AGAAAACCGGCAATCACACACAAAGCACACGGGTGGTATATTCATCATTGTGAGCCGCTTACATTCAAGTTTCACGTCTGTGGGGAGGGGGAGAGTGGGGGGGGGGGGGGGGGGGGGTCGCTTAACGGGTTGCGTCGCACACGGGGGGAACAAACCGAAATGGCGCTCAGAATGAACAAGTTTAGAACCGCTGTCATTAACGTCTACAAAACACTGCACAACGCAACTCTGACGTCAAGCTAATCAGGATTTTAGCTTAGAACTGATTGGCACGGGTTTTTGATTTCCTCCTTTCTCTTTTCTTCTCCCTCTCTCTCTCCTCTCTCTCTCTCTCTCTCTCTCTCTCTCTTCTCTCTCTCTCTCTCTCTCTCTCTCTCTCCCCTTCCCAATCCAAATCTATATCAACGCCACAAAACAGAGCGACGGGAACAGAAACGTCATAGATTCAACTTCAATTTCATGAATTTCTTCTGTTGTTTGTTGTTGTTGTTGTTGTCGTCATCGTTGTTCTTGTTATTTAGCTTGTTTACGCTGTTCATGTTGTTGTTGCTACTGCTGCTGCTGCTGCTGTTGTTGTTGTCATCGTTCTTGTCGTGCTTGTTCTTCTTGTTATTTATGTTGTTTACGTTGTTCATGTTGTTGCTGCTGCTGCTGCTGCTGCTGCTGTTGTTGCTGCTGTTCTGAGTTAACCCGCTGACACCGATGTTGATCTAACAGACAAACAAATCCGTGCTTTACTGATTCACCACGTCCAACCTGTGCCGTGAAATATTTCTGTACCCGTCAGTGACGGGCTGATTCGTGTCAGTGACACCACACACGTCCAGATCCGCTGCAGGTGACATGGCAGACGAGGATGATCATGAAAGGACAGCGAGGGGGAGTGGAGGAAGAACAACATCAAACTTCACTGACACCACCACTAGGACAACACGGTGTGTGATGGGCAGCGAAAATGGTACCTTTAAAAGAAAAAGAAAAATCAACTTGGGTGCCATCGCGATTCGAACTCTTCGACGTCTGATTGTGAACTCGATGCTCCAACACCGAGCCAATTATGGACCCGTAATTCACTCATGCCCTGCGCGGTGCATCACGTCCTGCTCATGATCACGTTTCACCCCCTCACCTTTCGCCCAATCACGTGTTGCTGAAGATCACTATTCACCACAATCACCATTTGCCTGACCACGTCTTGCTGAAGATCACTATTCACCTAATCGCCTTTTGCCCAATCACGTTTCACCTAATCCCTTTTGCCCAATCACATTTCACTCCATCACCCTTCGCCCAGTCAAGTTTCACCCAATCACATTTCACCCAATCACCTTTCGCCCAATCACGTTTCACCCAATTACCTTTCGCCCAATCATGTTCATCCAATCACCTTTCGCCCAGTCACATTTCACCCGACCACCCTTCGCCTGATCACGTTTTGCCCATTCACGTTTCAGCCAGTGTTGTCTTTCATCTCACACACATCATCAGGATTTGCCCCTAAATCACGTAAAATCAAGTTGAATAAAATCACTGGTTGTATATCTCACTCTCCACACACACACAACACACACACACACACACACACACACACACACACGTGCGCGTGCGCGCACACACACACACACACACACACACACACACACACACACACACACACACACACACACACACGCACACACACACGCAGACACACGCACTCACTCGACTCACTCACTCACACACACACATGGGTGAAACGTTACACTTCAGGTTGTACAGGTCCGGGAAGGGAAGACTGGCAATTACGCATGACCACAAAGGACTGGGTGAAACGTGATGTACCCACCCTGCGGGAACGGAGGATGGGGAGGGGAAGGAGAGGAGGGGAAGGGAAGCGGAAGGAAGAGCGAGCTAGGGTGGGGAGTGGGGGTTGGCGGAGTATCGAGGAGTGGTGGTAGCAAAATGCTCTTTCAACATCCAGCCTCCTTCAATTTTTTTTTTTTTTAAAAGAGAGGAAAAAAAGGGCGCGTATGAAAGATCCAAACCGGACACAAATCTTCAGCATCCTTTCAAAGTGCGCGTCTTTAGCCTCACACCGTTTCAACTTGACAGCATGCGTTCCTGTGCACGCCCATGCATGCGTTACTAACGTACGCTAGCAACACAAGCATACACTCAAGCTATGCCATTTAAAAAAAAAAATCGTTTCGGAAAAGAAATACATGTACACGGAAACATACATACAATTCAAACACAATGTCTGGAAAATGGAAACAAGGACAAAAAAGCAGAGGAGAACGAGTAGTAGTAGTAGTAGTAGTAGTAGTAGTAGATGATCCAGAACAGCAGTTCCGTTCCTGGGGGCCAGAATAGCTCAGTGGTAGAGCGCCGGACTCGTAATCTTGGAGTTGCGGGTTCGAATCTCCGCCGGGCCGTTTCGATACAGGGGGATTTTTCCCTCGGAGTTAACATTGGTTCTGACTCCATTTCCCATACAGTCCTTCGAATGAGACTATAAACC